>JANHFL010005126.1:310607-337325 GCA_032468155.1 Oxyrhabdium leporinum
TCACTGTTAGGCAATTTCTCTTTAGTTCTAGGTTGCTTCTCTCCTTGGTTAGTTTCCATCTATTGTTTCTTGTCTTGTGGAATAACTTTCCAATTTTAGGCAAAGTTGATACTAAGGGAAATGCTTTCACCTTGCATAAGCAAAGCAATAACTTTAAATACCCAATAACTTTGTAATTGTAGGAAGACCTTAGTGAAACCGTTATCCAAGGAGATGAGATTCCAGGCCACGTGGGCTCCGCTTGTCTGTTGTCTTCCACCCTTGGAGAATCAGGAAAGAGCGCTGGTATTCTCACACTTCCCATTATGAACAGAATTTCGCGAAAAACAATAGGAAAAGTTAGAGGTATGTTTATTTTCTAAAAACAAAAAAAATGGTGGGTGGCAATGCAAACATGAGCTTATGCTAAATACATTTCCCATTACTTGATTTTTAAATACTTATTCCATTAGCACTTGATAGAATTACATGCATTCTGGAAGGGATGGTAATAAACTAATAACTCACCAGAGCACCAAGAGGCAGTTTTAAGGAAGGCAATGAAAATAACAAGGATCTATTCAATGATTATTGATATCAGTATAAGTGAATCTTTTTGCTTAGGTTTGGGAAGCTTGATTACTTTCCAGTGGATTTAAATGAAATGTAGCTTAATTGTTAATCAGAGTCAGAAAAACAATTGTATTTACTCTCTTTCCATAGTGGACTATATAATTATTAAGCCAATTAATGGGTTTTCCTGTGATATGGAAGCTTCATATGCCAAATACTGGAAACCAAGAACAGGACTGGATGTTGGCCATAGGGGCGCTGGGAACTCTACAACTACAACTAAGTAAGCTCATCTGATTGAATTATAATTATAAATTCATACGTTGAAGGCTTCTGTATGAAAGGTGGGGACAATGGCTTCCTAGATCCTAGTCTTGAGTTATATTATAATCCAGGCCAACAAATGACGATTACCTTTAAATACCATCAAGCAAGGTATCCTTTTCAGCTAACTGGACAGTTCTGCTGGTTGGGCAGTGCAATCTTTCGCTGGTTTGGCTCCTTTCGTCAAAGCACGTCCCAATCAGTGTTGATTGAGAGTGAGAGTTATAGCCCATGGTTATTCCAACATTGCTTCGTGCTTCTGATATCCATCATTTTATCTGTGTGGTGTAGCATTATTTCACCAAGAGCACCATTTATTTGTAACCTACCAAGGCCAACCTAAAGGGTAGTCTTTTCACTGGCATTTCTTCCAGTGGTTTCTAGCAATTCATGCTTTGCAATGAGCTTTCAAATAACTATACCCTCTTCTGAGCATACTCATTCAACAACAGTGATGACAATATTGCCAGCCTTTCATTATGATATTCCTCTATCAGATGGCCACAGACGTTTGTTCACCTTATGACGACCAAATCCTCCAGATAATATTTTTGTATGTGAATTTTAGAAACTACAACAACTAGTTGCAGTAGAGACTGCAAGAATTATTTATCTGTGGTGGAATTCTTTCAAGTAGTCATCTGTAAATTCAATCAACCTGCATTTCCCTGACATTAGTAGTCTTTACATCGTTGGTTTTAGGAACTGAAAGGATCTAGCAGACACAGACAGCACTTGGTAGCATGATATAGTTTGAGGTCAGGGGTATTTTTGAATAATTCTGTAAGTTCTGGAAAGTCTTGAACAGAGCACTATGAAGTCATAAAACTGATGTGTGTGAATTCAAAAATGATCACTTAAGGAATAAAAAGAGCCAAATCTGGAAGTCACTAATTCTTCTGTGGTCTTGCAATGGAGACCTTTCCAATAGCTGCTATATGAAGCGATCAAACATATGGATGTTCTAGCACATAAGTCTGAAATCTGCTACTGTATTATGGTTGCTACTGCTTAAAATAAGATACTTTAACTTTCTTGGGTTTACATTGGTGAAGTTCAAGATTTTCAAAGAGAATAATTTATTGTGAGGAAAAATAGTGTCGAATGTGTTACTGCGGAGTACAGTGTGCATGAAATAAAATCCCTTGTTGCCCTCATTTGTCTGGAGGGGAAAAGTCAAATTATAGAGACAAAAGCTAGAATTTCAATTCAAAAGTGCTGTCCCCAAATATTTACTTACTCCTCAACTAACTTCATAAATTAAAACTTTTGGAGTAAGTAATGTTTATTTTATAGTAAAAATATTTATAGTGACAATATCATCAACTTAGTGTATGACTTTTGAATTACTGAATGCAGTAATATTTTTAGTTTTGATATTTTTTGATATTTATTTATAATAACGGGAAACCATGTCTTAAGAGGAATCTTTACATATTGTAGATCATATCTGTTTTATTTGTATTTGCACTGACTTTATATGTGGATCTTTTCAGACTTGCTAAAATTCGAGAAAATACCATTGCTTCTTTAAAGAATGCTGCTAAACATGTATGTATACTACTTTAAAAAAAAAATAGATTCCTTTTTGCATACTAACGTTTAGAAATGTCTGTTTTCAAGTAATTAAATGATCCATGCTTGAAAGAAACTGGCTGAAATCCAACTAATGTTTTTCTGCCACTGATAAGCCCTCAATATAAAAGTAAGAGAGCCATTCCCCCTCTTCTTCTGTTCCCCAAATCTGCTGTTGAAAGTCACCAATTGTCTTGGGTTCCAATTATAGCCTGTAACTTTTTAACGGAAACCTAGTAGGATATATCTTTTTAAGCTATCTTTTGAATGGCACACATGAATTAATAGATTAGTTTTTTCATAAACAATGTTCGGTCTTCCTTTTCATTTCTTACAACTATTGTCTCCCCTCTCTCTAAAAAGCAAAATAAATTGACACTGGGATATTACACAGTGCCTATATAAAAGATAAAAAGATTGGGGGGAAAGCAGTATCCTCGTTTAGCCTTACATATTTTAATTGTCACATTTTCTATGAAAATGTTATGTTGCTGTACTTGGGATTTTAATGTATTAACCTCTTTAATAGGTTTTAGTGATATCCCAAATATTATTCTTGTAAAATGATAATTACCGTCTTGTGAATTTTCACAGTGGGAGATAGTTCTTAATTACTTTACAACCTAATAGCTACCTCAAAATTCTAGCTGTGTGATGCAAGCCCTCTATCCAAAAGGCAGAAGAAGGACTGCAAAAGTGTAAAGAACAAAAACTTTGAAAAGACTCTGAAATTATATCATTCTTTAAAAATGTCAATATTGATCGTTTACTTAAAAAGTGTCTTATGCCAGCAAATTGTCAGTTGATGCCATATATAAAATATAACGGGAAGCAATGGCTCAGTGGTTAAAGGCACTGAGCTTGTCAGCTGGAAATCTGGGTTTGAGACCCAAGTGCTACACGACAAGGTGAGCTCTTGTTACTTGCCCAACTCCTGCCAACATAGCAGTTTGAAAGCATGCAAATGCGAGTAGATAAGTTGGTACTACAATAGGAAGGTAACAATGTTATATTGCGCCTCAGCGTATTGTCATGCTGGCCACACGACCACAGAAGTGTCTTTGGACAATGCTGGCTCTCTTAGCTAAGAAACAGAGGTGATCATCGTCCTCTACAGTTGGACATGACTGGATAGGGGAAATTATCTTTAAAATGTAATAATTATATAGCTCTAGGTAATCATGATGGAACAAAATCGAGAAAAATATTAGATATCAGAAATTATTTCATAGCACATTTGGGGAAGCAGCAATAATATCATAAGAAAAAAGTATTTGTCAAAAAATTAAAGATCTGTTGTGTCCCTGATAATATGTTCATTTCTTCTGGAAAACCATATTTGCATGGTCAGCTTAACTGATGTTCCCACTGAAAGAAATTGACTCCATTTGCACCAGTTTCTTTACTTGTTTTGTGATTGGAAAACTTTTTTGAAAGCTTGTTACTTTTTAGAGTAAAAAGTATTTTTTTAGATGTAAAAATTATTCTGGATCTTAAATTTTCTTACATTTCTTCTTCATGCATTCATGCCCACCTATTCTAAGAGATCTCCCCATTCATTCTAAATTGAAGACCACTTTGAATCTGTGAAGGAAGCTCTGTGGATCCAATTCAAAGTCAAGGAATTATCTGAGAATTCTTACCCAAATTACATACCTAATGCCAAAGGGAATTTTAATAGGACAAGGGATCATTTATGAATTCTATGAGGGGGGATAATACTGAAGATTGCTTGAATTTTTTTATCCTTACAGCCTCAGGGTACCTAAAATGTTCCCCCACAGAACCTCAATAAGCTACTTTTGTATTGTAAATTTCAATAGGAAAGATGGAGGAAATTTTTAATTTCATGAGGTATTAAATGAATGTTATGTGATTTAGTTAATTAAATGCTTATTAATGAAAATAAAATAAAATTTATTTTTGTATGCTGGACCTTCCTGCTTCTAGGAATGTGACTCCCGGCATTTCTCTCAAAGCATACATTGAACCATCAGATTCCATTGGAGAAAGATGACGTGAAAATAATGTAACAGGCTTGGAATAAACTCCTTTTTGTGCATTTTTTTTTCTACTCAGCTTCTAAATTCTACATTGTTTATCTCCCCCCCACACACACTTTTCACGTAGGGAGCAGCCTTTGTGGAATTTGATGTACACCTTTCTCGAGATCATATTCCAATTATATATCATGATCTTACTTGCTGTATTGCAATGAAAAAGGTATGTTCATTGTACATGATGTAGTTAATGTTTTGAGTGTCCATTACATGGTTTTAATTCAAGAAGCTAACATTGTTGATAGCAATACAATTTCATTAATGGTTTCTGTTTCAGAATACTGTATTTTACTTATTTCCTTCTCTTGATACTCAAGATTAAATTGTTAAGTTTAAAGCAGCTATTTATCTGAATGAATCACAGGGATATTTATCAGAGTAACATGTCTCAAATGGGAAATTTGGAAAAAATATATATGGTTTTCTAGAAAGCACTGAGTATGCTGTCTTTTCTTGTTTTTTTTATGCTGTCTATAGTCTAAACACCTTGAAATTCCTAGTAAAGGAATATTCAATATCCTCAATGTTACTTTACTTGTTAGCTTCAGTTTTTTCTTCGCTTTTTAATTAATATATAACTATTATAGGTTATTTAATACAAATTTGTATAAATAATTATTATGAAAATTCTGGAATTAGAAGAAATTGTTACATTGACTTTACAACACAATCTGCATATGTTCATCTGGGAGTAAGTCCTATTAAATTTATTAGGACTTTTAAAAAATTAGGTATTAAGTTTTGTTTTAATCTCACCTGTATTACCTTATAAGTAACTAAGGGCCATGAATGTACCTCATTCTTCCTCTTATTTTTCCTATAGCAACCCCTGTAAGATGGATTGGGCTGAGAGAGTGTCTTGCCCAAAATTGCCCAGCTGGCTATTATCTCTGGGAGCGGGGTGTATGTGCTAGAATTTACATTTTCCTGGTTTCTAACCTGGTACCTTAACTACCAGATCTACGTCCTAGCAGATAGCCTTAGAAGAATTTCTAACATTCAGTGACTTTATAACTTTCCTGTATTTTTTCACTCTTTCTGTAAAGAAAAAGGAAACTGAACCATTGGAATTATTTGAGATTGCAGTTAAAGAGCTTACATTTCCCCAGCTGAAGTTATTAAAGGTACAGTATTGTATTGACTGATTCATTAAGCATTTCTCAAAAAATACACCAAGTAACAGTGTTATTTATCTGGGCTGCCAATGATTAGGGGAACCATTTGTTCCTGTCTTAGTGGGCAGTTCCAGTCAATGGAAGATACAATTGGCTCAGTGGTCTCTCCCTTGTGAGGTACCCCAAATGTTCTCTTACACTTTATATTTCATATCTTCACGAAGCTGCTGGGAGAAGTTATCTGATTACTGGGGTGCAAACTTATTAATATACTGCTTGTACTCATTTTAATATTGCCATCTCAGGCCTTGCTAGAAATGCTGTTCAACTCCTGCCTGCAGGCTGTTAGGGTCTGGATGGCATTTTTATCATGGTGCTTGCATTATGGAACAAACTCCCTCCAAAAATCTGGCTGTCTCCCTCACTGATTGACTTCCGAAGGCTTTGAAGACTTGGTTTTGAGGAATGTTTGTGATTGTTGCTATTTGGATGTCTGTTTCTCATTAAGTACTATAAACGTTTGATTGATTATACGCGATTAAGTCAGCATCAGCTCTTAGAGACCACATAGATTTTCTCCATTGTGTATTGTTCATAACCTCTTCAGGTCTTCCAATAGTGTGCTCATCACCATTGAGTCCAACCACCTTATTCCTGGTTGTCATCTTTTCTTTCCACATTTCCCAGCATTAGAGCCTTTTCCAGGGAGCTAGATACTTACCTTATGTATCTTAAGCACGATAATTTGAGCCTTCATAATTAATATTATTGTACTTTAATATTTGAATATTCTGTTGTAAGCCATTGTAATTGTGAAGACTTGGCAGCATAGAAATTTTATAAATACATTCCTGACATTGATATTTATAAGACTATAAATGTCAACATATTCATGATGCTGTGCTCTGCAAAAGTTCAAATAGCAACAAGGTTTTTATTATCAGGTAGGCAGTTTATGTCTTTTTTTTTAGGACAAAGTTCTACTGCTCAGAAAATAAATATGCTTGAAAGGTTTTGCGACTTTTGATAAACAAAAGTTTCTAAAATATTTATTCATTCAATTTGTAGTTGACACACGTGACTGCATTGAAATCTAAAGATAGTCAAGGTATGTAGAAGTCTAAACTCTTGGTCATGCTTCCATAGTGCATATTTATAAATTTATTAATGACCTTGCTGGTTAATTTCAATAGTTTGTAGTGTGTTTATGTGGGAGTAGATTTTATAATATAGCACTGTTAATATGCAAAATATATTTCCTATTTATGAGAACTCTCCCCCGGTTTTTAGTTACTTACTATCCTATTTTTTAATAAAGCAATAAGCTACAAAAAAATTAGAAAAACAAACAGTAGTTCTCTAATTGAATTAGTAATATCCCTTTGGAATTGATTTTCCTGGTTAAGCTGAGCAATATACCTGATACATTTTGCTAATTCTGTATTGAGATATTGAACAAGGCCAATTACTGCATAGATGGTTTTTAGTCCAGTGACCCCCAACCTCAGGGACTGGTTCTGTGGAGAGAGGCTTTTCCACAGACTGGAGGGTGTGTGGCTTCATGTGCTGCCTGCATCCCGTGGATGGGGCGTCACTTGTTCATATGGCCCAATTTCTGGCATGCTGCCGACCAGTGCCAGTCCATGGACCAGGGGTTGGGGACCTCTGTTTTAGTCTAACTCCCTCCAATTTTACACAGCATCTAAGCTGGATTTCATAAGAGATACTTACTGATGTGTGAAATGTTTCTATTAGTCAGAAAAGTCAAGGAAGAAGATTAATGGGAGACAATTTAGATGTGCTGTTATCATTAAATAAGCCACTACATATTGCATTTATCTTATTACAGCTCTGCCTTGGAGCAAGATCATTGACATTTCTAGAGATGGGGCAACAAATTGCTGGCCTTTATAAATGGATGGGTAGTCTGTCAGCCAACTGAAGTTCCCTGAGACCTTGGCCCTGAAAATGCCTGGCAGAATTTCAGAATGTTGATGGTGCGATTTACATGTTTAAAAAGAGTGACGTAAAAGTGAGGGTGAGAGTGCACGGTCTCCTACTTTCACTCTTAATCCTCAAATCCAAAAATGGACCCTAGTTTTTCAGTTGTGTCCCTTCCATTGACATCATGGTCTTGTTGAAAGGCTTCTGATCCATTATCAGGTTAGGCATGTGAATCATTACCTCCAAGGTGAAAAAAAATTGGACATCTCTATTTCAGACTATGCATCATTAGTAATTGCATTAACTGTTGAAATTGGGTGCCCTTTATTTAAAATTTTTCTTTCGTTTTATATTTCTTCTCTACAGAGTCATTTAAAGAAGAAGAAAATGTACCTTCTGAGATGCAGCCATTCCCTTCTTTACAATCAGTAAGCTGCCATTTAGTCTGTACATTTTAGTATAAGCTCTGAAGTAGAATACTAGAGGTATTAAAACCTAAGAGAATAATCCCATGTTTTAAAAAAAATACTAAAATAATATTTGGCCATATAACAGATAGTGAGCAAGATGATGTAAATAATTGTAATTGTTTTTGTTGCTTTGTAAGTATTTTTAAATCTGTTGCATAATCAGAGCTGAACTTTTATGCTTGCTTGTGGCTAAAGACAGATGATAGACAATGATTCCAGTGTCTCTGTCTCATGGAGCTCTGTTAGCATTTATTTTGTTAATTTGATACTATACATGTAATATGAGTATACTCAAGGCAAAAATAAGCAAAATATATGTATCAAACTTAATTTTTAAAATTACATATAATCAATGAAAATAAATCAAGGCTAGGTAGCAGATAAATACCAGATAAACATTAAGGTGGCTATTGCAAAATGCTAATCTTCGAAACCAATAGAACTTCTTTCAGATAATGTCAAAGAATTCAGGTGTAGGTGTAACATAGGTGTAGAGAAAATTCCAGTGTACTAAACTAATAAAAAGCAGATTCAAGAAACTGATTGTTTAAATTAGGTCAGTTAACTGCATGCACATTTTTAAAAAAAAATTCTATAAGTAGAAAATCTTAAGAATGTTTTTATGAAAACTGATTAAGTTAATGAAAAGCTAAGAAGTTAATATAGCAAACAGTGCATTCATTGATGAAGTGAACCTAATAAAGTTTATATTTTTTAAGAATCAAATTTTGCAATGTAGCATTAAGCTTAAGAGCACAGACTTTAGATAATTCAGTTTGGATAAGGGTTAAAACGTTGGTTGCACCTTTTTGTATGTGATGGTAGATTTTCTATGTGGCATTCATTACAATGTATTAGAATATTTGAGAATCTGATTGATTCTGTAGTTATTTGGAAGTCTTCAAAAACAACTCTTACAAATTCTAAAAGAAACTACTTAAATTAGAAAAATCACTTCTAAATATAGACAAGTTAACACAGTTTTACTGATCAATTATGTAATGCGAAATTTACAAATTGTGTGTGCAAAATTATAATTTACATGAATATATATAAAGTATATAGCATTTACAACTTCAGATTTTGTCTGTAACAGCCAAAATCCATTGAATGCAGGACCGCAAATCAAGGTTTTATACTTGGCCTCTGTAGTGCTTATATTGCTGGAATTCCCTTTTTTATCTAGGTACTAGAATTGATTCCTGAAGAAGTTGGATTTAATGTAGAAATCAAATGGATCTGCCAGCAAAAGGTGAAAACCATATCTTAATATATAGTAAACCTTAAGTTTTATCTATCAGTACTTCCTTTAAGCCAATAGTTATATTATAAAACAATGATGTTGGAAGGGATTAAGACATTTTCAGTCTGTTAATACAATGTATAGGACCATGAACTAGCACAATAGATTGATGCAGACACACACACACACACACACACACACGAACTTTTGGTGTGAGGAAGATCTTTTTTAAGATAAAAGACTATGACTTGAGTAAAACCTGGAGATATGCAATCTATACATGATCCAGGTAAAAATTCAGAATTGCTATTTAATTCCATACTACACAATGTTTATATATAGAGAGAAAGCAAAATCTCCCAAAAGATTCATCTGCTGATTTGACCTGAAATGGTAAAATAACAATTCTATACTGTGTAGTGAAACCTCAGTATATAAGACCATTTGGTGGCAAGAGTGTCTTTTAAGACCAAATATTTGTTAAGCTAATGGAAATTCAACCTTGTTTTTATATCATTTGCATTAGTATACATGACATTTACATAAATAAATGACATAAATTTGTGCAAGTAATAGCATTTTGCCATTACCTAAATCTCATAAATAATATCAATTGTCTGAACAAACTTTGAAAACCACTGACTGATATTTTGGGGGTGAAGTCTGAATGCAAATCTAGTCTCTTGTTGCTAAAGTCCATTAATTGGAGTTCCATTAAATTGAGGTTTTGCTCTACTGATAACTTTAATGATTTGTAGCCAAGTTGTATGTCAAGACATATTGTCTAATCATGATCTAAATCAGTGTCTTTCCATAAAACTTCAATAATCCTATCTCTGTGGCTTTTATTTTTTGTAGGATGGTGTGTGGGATGGCAACCTTTCAACTTATTTTGACATGAATGTCTATCTAGATATAATTTTGAAGACTGTTCTGCTCAAAGCTGGAGAAAGGAGGGTTGTATTTTCTTCATTTGATGCAGATATATGCACAATGTGAGTTTAATGAAAATATTTTAAGGGCCATTTCAGTGAAGTAATTTTATCTTATAAATGTTTTAGTAGAATTTAAAATACCATATAAGTAGAAGATTCACATTCTCCTCTCTCCCCAAATGCTAATAGAAACAGGCATGTGCCAACAATCCTCATATTACTATATTTGAAATCTCTAAGCCAGGGAATAAGGGTATCTATTGCAGCATTGAGTATGCCAAGTTAGTAGCCAGCCTGCGCTAAGATAATGGGGAATGTACTCCAGCAATTGTTGAAGGTCCACAAAATCCTCAATTCCTATTCCTAAAGAATATGAAATATTCTGAATCCCTCTTCTAAATAAAAAGTATTACCAAAATCTAGCAGAATTATACATGTAGGAAATGTTACCTAAATATTTTTGAACAATAAAATTTATATTTTTAAGAGCCCAAATAAAAAGTTTACAATAGACTAGTGGTATTTTAAACAAAATATTTGAAAGGAAACTCCTGTCAAAGGTAATGTTTCCTACATGTATAACTTTGCTGGGTTTTGGTATTGTTTTCACTTTAATTTATTAATATAAGAGAACTTCATAAGCAGAATATGAAATATTCTGAATCCTTTTTCTAAAGTAAAAAGTATTCTTTTTACTTTAGAAAAAGGATTCAGAATATTTCATATTCTTTAGGAATAGCAGTGGGGGATTTTATGGCCCTCCAACGATTGCTGGAGTACATTTCCCATTATCTTTGGGCAGGCTGGCTACTAAGGTGGTGGTCATAACTTCACTCTAATTTTCTTAATAGTTTAACACCTTGTAATAGCCATTTCTATGTATTTATGTGATATTAAGTTAAGAAAAAAATATACTTGTGTTATTGGAACCATACAGAAGATAATAAACATTTTATCTTACTTTCTAGGGTGAGACATAAGCAAAATAAGTATCCCATATTGTTTCTAACTCAAGGGAAATGTGATACTTACCCAGAACTCATGGATCTCAGATGCCGTACAACAGCGATCGCTACAAGTTTTGCACTCTTTGAAAATTTGCTGGTAAGTTGTAAAACAATAAGATATGGTATTTTACCGTACCGACTATAAAACGCACCACAGTATAAGATGCATCTAGCTTTTGGGATGGAAAACAAGGGGGGAAATCTGTCTCTGCCTCCCAGCAATTTGCCTCCTTGCAGCAAACAGGAAACAACCTGGTCAGCTTCAGCACAGCCTGATTTAGCACAAGCAGATGATTGTCGGTTGGAATTGCCTCCCGAGGATCAGCTGTTTCAGGCTGCAGGGATTGCCATCACCTATTACGCACCCCATGTTCGGCCTCTGCATCCCGTTTTCAGCCGCCGCACACCCTGTTTTCAGCCTGTTCCAGGCGGTGGGAATCTGAACAGGCTGAAAATGGAGCACGCAGAGGCTGAAAATGGGATGTGGAGGCCGAAAATGGGGCACGTGGAGGCGGCAATAGGCGATCCCTGCAGCCTGAAACAGCTAATTGTCGGAAGGCCAATTCAAGCGACAATCAGCTGCTTCTGCTAATCAGCCTGTGATGAAGCTGAAACAGGCTGTTTGCTGCCAGGAGGAAATTGCTGGGAGGCAGAGGCCAAAGGGTGGTGGGCGGCTGGTGGGCAGGGCTTCAGCAACATTCGGTGTATAAGACGCACAGACATTTCCACCCACTTTGGGGAGGAGGGGGAAAGTGCATCTCATACACTGAAAAATATGGTAATTTCATGGCAACTGTTTGAGGTTTTTTCTATCCATTGCCTGGACAGCACCACAGTTTTGATCTCCAGAAGATATTTTGAAATATAAACCTAGATCCTTTGTGCCCCACTTTGAAGCAACTACTCCCATAACTACCTCAGGGGGTTACATGTTTGTGTATTCTGAAGTGCTCATAGATTGCTAACTATATTGTTACTATTATTTGTTGTAAACTAAATATTAGAAAGGTACTGTAATGACTTCACAGTGTCTTTATAAACACATGTAACATTTCTGATGAATTCAAATTGATCTATGCATTTTAATACCCCAGACACATGTATTTAATGCTACATATTTCTTTTCCAGGGTATTAACGCACATACTGAAGAATTGCTGAAAACTCCATCATATATTCATCATGCCATATCTAAAGGCTTAATTGTCTTTTGCTGGGGAGACGAAGCAAATGAGCCAGAGAACAGGAAGAAACTGAGGGAATACGGAGTTCATGGTCTGGTGTATGATAGGTATTACAGTATCCTAACTATCACATATAATTTATAGCAAACGTTTAAGTTGTTTGCATTTTTTGAGTTGGGCCCTATTATGACTGAACACACTATGAACAGAAACAAATTTATTTCAGTATTTGTGTTCTTATATAAGAATTAAGTTGATCAACTGCATTTCCTGGGCCAGGTGATTGCTAATCAAACTTAGGTGATCAAAATTACCCTCCATGCTTATATCTACTATGGCTCTTCATCCAGGCCTTCAGTGCGGGAGACACCTCACTTCATTGCACTTGCCATCTTATACCTTCTATTTTTTATTGATTTTATTGTAATTTCTTTCTTTGATCATGGTGAACTGCCCAGAGTTGTTGAGAGTCTGGCAGAATGCAAGTTTAATAAATTATCATTATTATTGTTGAGTGTTGGGCAGCACACACGTTAAAGACATCCTCATCATCATGTGTTGCAGCCATGTCATCTGCACTTTCAGTTTTGAAACCAAATGCTCTTAATATAAAGTCACTAATAGGAATGATGAACATACTTAATACAAAATACTGTATGCAATTTTAACTGTATGCAAATGAGCAACCAGCTTTGCCATGGTGTGAGTGGCATATTGTAACAATTATACTTGCTTCAGGGATGCCTGTGTAAAAGGAGGAAGGAAGAACGGATAAATATACATGCACTTCTCATCACCAAACGTTGTGCGGCAGATAGTCTGCATTTTATCTGCATCAGGCCGGTAATTAAATGAAACATTTGCCTAGGCCGAATTTATAGTTCTTTTCAGTGTTGTATCAAATGATTTAGAAAGCAGCAGGTCTAAAACATTTATTTCCAAATATCCATTTACATAGGACTAACTCCTAGCAACCATGACTAATCTAGGAAAAAAGTTAAGCAGTATTAAAGCTGATTTGTACTTGGACGGGGGATTACCATGAAGTCCCAAAGTAATAGATTATACTGGGACGTCAAACAAATATTGCTGAATAAATCATTTCTGCATTTTGGTCAGTAAATTACATGGATGTGTTCATGTAATCATCAGGAGTCAAGCTCTATCCAAGGGATTCTTTATATTTGCATATCTATGTAGGAATCTAAGTCCAGATCAGGTCATAGAAATTACTAGAATGTAAATCTATGCCTTTTGGTAAGCATTTTGTCCTGATTCCCTTTCCAATACATCCTGTAACATGCAAAGCACTGTATGCATGAATCATTCCATGAATTGAACAATTCATTTCAGGCAGTCCATTTCTGTACTGAAACGTGTGTTTGATCCAGTTATAAAAACCTGTGTTCTGAACCAAAGGGTTTTGAGTGGAATGAAGAAAGTGAGAAAAGGGCAAGGACATCAGTGACTAAGGGAAGGGAAGTTGAGAAGATGGGTATGGGCTATTTGAATAACCACAGCTGTCCATGAGCTCTTCCTTAATTTTGGCAAAATAAAGATAAGGCACTAGGACAATTGGTAGATGGACCAGTATGTAGCCTGTGAAAAAGAAGTGGGGAGCAAAGTGTACTAGCTTTACCCTGGTTGCACTTAAGAACAACCAGAATGGCTTAGGTGTTGATTCTGCAAAACTGCAGCCCACTCAGAACTGTTTGGCAACTTTCCATTTCATGCACATCCTTAAATTCTCTGAGGAGGATGCACTGAAATTCATTGATAATAATTTAACAGTTACTTGGCTTTATTATGTTGGTGAAGTATAGGAAGAAGTAGAATAGCTGTCTCTGATTGCAACAAATTTCAAATAAAGTTTTTCATTTGCTGACCTAATCCCAGATTTGAATTTTCATCA
The DNA here is from genome assembly GCA_032468155.1 of Oxyrhabdium leporinum. Taxonomy (NCBI): domain Eukaryota; kingdom Metazoa; phylum Chordata; class Lepidosauria; order Squamata; family Cyclocoridae; genus Oxyrhabdium; species Oxyrhabdium leporinum. The sequence continues at coordinate 324,928 of JANHFL010005126.1, forward strand.
TGCTAATGTAATGTAATGTTGTGAATAGCTATTCTGAGTGTGTGTGTGTCTATACTGCTTGTAAGAAGAGGAACAATACTGGCATTTGGCAAAAGATGGAGGTGTACTAAACTTAACAGGATGTTATAGATGTAGTCAGTGTCAGAGAAAATATCCCACTTGGCCTCACAGATTCTGGGAAATCTGGTTATGTCAAAAAAATCTAGTTGGCCTTCAGCTTTCCAGTTTCTTTTTTTTTTTAGCAGGATTTTTTCTATTTGAGATCAGGATAATAATACTGAAGATATTCATTACAGTTCTTTTACTGTGTTAGTTTTATTTAAGGGTGTTTCTATTCCCCCTGTGAAGAACAGTACAGAGACAAAACAATTCTATTTATCAGATTTCAGGTGCAGCTGTTGGTGTGTTTTTCTTTGTGCTAATTCTTTGATCCTTATTTGGAAGGAACATATTTAGTCCTACAAAATAAACAGTGCATTGTAGAATAGGCATAGGCAAGATCATGGGCAAGAAGACTGTAATGCTTTGCAAACTTTTGAGGGTAGTGGAGACAATGGGTCTTAGTTATCATCCTTAACTGGTCTGGAATGAATAGGGAATCATCTGTCAGCCAGTCTGGATACCACAACATCTGCCTCCCTGCCCTTTCTCCTCCATATTGCTGTTCAGCTATTAAATACTCAAGACTTTAAATTTTAGCATACTTTACCTGTGCGGATAGAAAACTATCAGTCTCATGGTTGACCAACCATTAAATGCTTGTCCAAATGCAGTGGTTAGTTATCTCCTTAAAGACAGTTGACAACTGGAAAGCTATTTGGGAAACTTATTCTGCTGCCATAACATCTGTCAACTGGATCAACTCCAGGCATTGTGTAGGGAAGTTGGCATCTCAAAGTAGAGAATATTGTAAAGGACTTGATTGAATGAAACCAGGTTTTGATTGTTGACTTTAATACTACAGTTTTCAAAAAATCCCCAATTGAATTCCATGCTGCATTAGATAAAACTCAAATAGGCTTAAATAAGAGAGCCAGTTGGTGTAATGGCTAAGGCACTAGCCTAGAATTGGGGACTGTGATTCTAGTCACACCTTAGGCACAAAGCCAACTTGGTGACCTTGGGCCAGTCATTCTTTCTCAGCCCTAGGAAGGAAACAATGGCAAACCACTTCAAAAAATCTTGCCAAGAAAACTGCAGGGAGTAGTCTGGAGCAGTTGCCAAGAGTTAATACTAACTCAAAGGCACACAAAAGGATAGAGCAAATTAGTGTTGAGATCTGGAAGACAAAACTAAACCATCTTGTTGAGTATCACTATCTAGCAATGATGTTCCTATCCATTGGTGTAAGATAAATATGGAAGTCATCAAGTTATTCAGTATTACGTTAGTATTTCAAATGTGGATAATTCTGCTGAGAGTACAATCCAGTCAATAATTAGCAAACTTATTTGGGTTTAGGATTGCCCCATGAGGATTCAGAAATAGAAGTGTGGCACATGTTAGAAGACAGCTAGAAAAGAAATTTAGAGCCATACAAATAACACATAACGAGCTATCAAACTAGTGTTTTTTAAAGCTAATTTGGAACACACAAATCAATTTTATTTATTTCTACATGACTATTATTTTGTACTCCATGATGGTGACAAAACTGCAACTTGGTCTTTCCAACCACTAACCCATGAATTTCAGTCTTATCTTCATTTTCAATCAAAAATTCAACTAATAGAGTCAAAGAGAACAAATATTTTGGCTTTCCTTTTTATGATATCTTGGGCAGACTTGTTGACACTGTGGTAGACCACTAGCATAGGGCAATTTGGGCCTAACATATGGAGTCCTTTCCTATGTTGTTGAAAACAATTAGTGATATTACTGCTACTTTAATAAGCCCAGTGTTAACAAAATTGAAGTTATTGCTGGAAGGCTAGACTTCAAGGTTATGTATGAAGGAGCATATGGAAGAATCAGTTATTGCCTATCTCCTTCAGATTAATGCTATTCTCCTTTATTGGTAATGCTACACCACATATAAAATGCCCAGTTGAATCAAGTATATACCTAGAGAGTGCATCTCCTTTCTTAAATGCTTTCTGAGGCTAGAATGTTGCTTATGATTGTAATTTCATTCTTTGAAGAATCATTGGCTCTCACAAATTTATGTTAGACTAGAACACACTTATGTAACTATTTGTTAATAAAATGATTTCTTTCAAGCTGTAAAGAGATGTTTTGAAGAAAAAAAGGCAATTTGGCTTCAGCTTTTAGTATGTAATGTTTATGTTTAAGACTCAGATTTTGTCTGTCAGGAAGGAACTGATATAAAAAAATCCACTGTGTCTTAACTGAGGCCATAGTGAAAATCTTATAACAGAATAATCCATTTGAAACAATATTATAGTGTAATCTTAATATTTCTGAAATTAGAGCCCTGAGGATGATTCTTAGTTTTGGGAGAACAGGCAAAAATATGTATACTTATAAACCTTTGACAAGAAACTGGAGCAGGAATGGGGAACATGCGGCTGTAGATATTGTTGGACTCTCTTCCACTCTAACTGCCAGTCATCAGAGATAATCCAGAGTCATTTGTAGAACAGATTTTCTACTCCATTTTTCATGCATGCTAGCTCATGATCTGTAATAGGCAAGCCACTAATTAGCCCTTGACACATGGATTCCTCTTCCTCTAGAGTTTTACAAGATCCTCAACTTCCACTTGATATGTCAGGTTTGTATTTGCTTCCCCGAATGTTTTTCTAAAATAATTCTGGGATCCCTGTTTCTTTTTAACTACTTTTGAATGGCATGCTTTTGATTTGAAAACAAGGTTTATACTGTGCTTTCTTTAGCAAATGAACTATAGAGTGAGGGGAACTTCCTTCCTGAAGGACTTGGAGTGACAATTCTGGAAGAGTAGTCACATCAAAAAAGGATTGGGCTGGGTATTATTATTATTATTGCATGCGTTTTGGTATTTTGCTGGATTTGTAAGGATATGAATGAGACGGGAACATAAACTACATCTGTTTCCACTCTTGAAATGACTCCAGTCTCCCTAATTTCTGCCACAAAGTGTTGATCTATCTGGGGGTGAGGGTGGGGATAATTATGGAAATGAGCAAAATCAGGTGTCCTTATCTATTTCAACCCATATTCAGTAACCGAACAAAAGATCTTGCCAAATGTTGGCCATTTTATTGCTTTATTTTGGCAACATAAATCTCAGTCCTGGGTAACTGTGGAGTGCCTACCCCAATATATATATATAAAAATTAAATAACATGGCATGTGAGTAATAAGTAGTGGAATTATGCTGAGTTGATGCATGTAGTCTGAAATTTGGCTCAATTTATAACCCAGTAATGCCTAACAACCAGTAACATTTCTGGCATCCATATTAGCATTGTTACCTCCAGATTTCCACTTAGTAGCATATTTGACACCGAGTGCCTATTTTGGAAACGATCACTGATTAATATAGATGGACATTCTAGGATACAAACTGTACATATAACCCATTTTAAGTGACGATTATTCAATTTTCAATAGTTTTTAAGTGGTGGCATTAAACTTTTATGTGGCTTCCAATATAGCTTTGTCACAGATTGATAGTAGTTTTTAATTCTTTTCTTTCTATGTCTATTTTAGGATTTATGACTGGATGCCCGAGCAACCAAATATCTTCCAGACAGAGCAGCTTGAACGACTGAAGACGGAGTTACCAGAGCTTAAAAGCTGTGTGTGTCCCACTGTTAGCCACTTTAATTTTGCTCTGTGTAACTGCAACAGCAGTCTGATAAGAGCAAGAATGGCAGAAAGTACAACCGATCTCTAATGGACTCACAGAGGGGGGGAAAAAACCACTGTTTCACATGAAACACATTAATTTAACTGAATATGGTAACAGACTCTGCTCATCTTGCATCTAAGTGAAGCAATAACTCATGGTCCACTGTAGAACATTAAATGTTATTGTAGATTATCAAATCTTGCTAAAATGCCTGAATAATTTAGTTCTATGGATCTCATACATTTTAAGCAGTTTAAGATAGAATGTATGGTATTGTAACATATGCACCTAATTTCTGGAGAATCAGAAATGCAATAGTTATCTATGTAGCTAGGATCCAAGTAGCCAAATATCATTATTTTAAGTGATTCAAGCTCAGTCATAATAGATAACAATGTACTGTATAGTATTTTTTTCAAGTGGAAAAAATACCTCAAGTGCGTGCATTTACACTGATGCATGCAACTATACAAATGTGTGCCATCACATTGCAATCTTTAGATTCTATCCTCCCATTCTTTGGGCTATTATTCTTTTCTGTTTATACTGCCAGACACAATGGTAAATAGTATGATCTCTTTAGCAGCCCAAGGGTGAATAGCATCCCTTCTTCACTGTTTTTGTATCTGAAGTTTACTGGTGATCTGAATGTTGTAAATCAATATAAACCAAATTGCTAGTGTTTGATTCTGGGTTGAAAAAAATATCATTGTACTTAAATATGAAATGCACAATCCAAAAACCAGTGAGGTCTGTGATGCTGTAGATGTATGCAGCAGTCTTTGCGCCCTTGTGGTGCTACATGGTGCAAGGGTAGTAAGGGCTGAGTAAAATGCTTGCATCTTTGCTGAAAAACCACGAGCCTCTATGTGGATATAGTAAAATGAAGATTTTATCATTTCTGTATTCCTAGGCCAATAAATGTGATAGCGTTGTTGTTTTAAAACACAGTTTAATTGATTTTCAGAATGTAATAGGGTCATAGTCTTTAACCTCTAGCTAATGTACACTGTGTATAACTTACTCAAAATTATGATAGAGTATTTGTCACGTATTTGTTTGCATGTCTTTGAGCTCAGACCTCTCTGCAAACTTCAGGTAGTTGAAACTGAAGTTTATTTACCTTTTTATTGAAGTGTTAAATACATAATAAAAATTGAACTATAAATATATTTATTTTTTTCTTGCAATGGCCAATCAACTTGTATGATATGAACCTTGTCACTGCTGTACAAAGCTAATTGATATAAATGCAAGTATGTATTAAGTATGAACTATTGCATAAATGGAAGTCTGTACAACCCAGTTGTTTGGATCAAGTAGTTTGTTTTTTTAAAGCTTTGTATTTGTGTTTATCCTCAACAGACAACATGGTCTTAAGGTCTGGGCACTATCCTACTTTAAAAATAAAAGCATGTTTTATACCTACATTCAGTCTGTCTTTTATTAATAGTTTGGAAATATTGTGAGTTTATCTAATATTTGCATCTGGAATCAACTGTAAACATTAAGTCTTACTGCTCAGTCAGAATTAAATTAATTATGTCATACATTCTTTTGTAGGAACATATATTTGAACTTTAACTGCTTATGCCACCTGCTTTTTACACCCTATATTGCTATTGTTCTATATGATAGCTACTCTAAGAGATTCTATCTATTTGGATCTGGTAATTTAAAAATTTGCTAAAGCAGGTTGCCTTGTGCTGTGCAATCTATAACATTGCTTGATATTAATAAGAAAATGTGAAATATATATATATATATATGAGAAAAGAGCTTTATCTTGTTTCAGTCTTTTCATTAATGCTGCATTCCCTATTTGGACATGAGGATAATCCATTTGATCAGTTTTAATTTTGCTTTCCATAACAGTTCAACGTTTTGTTATATTATTTTGTAAAATAGCATAGCTCTGTGAGAATGGGTGCATTACTGGTTTTAGATAATATCATAGATACTATTTCTTCAGACCTCAATAATTTTCTGGGGAAGATTAATAAAGTATTTAAAATGGTATATAGCTTTTCATGTCTTACAAAAATTTTAAAAACTTCTCTAAGAGAGATGAAAGTTCAAATGACTCTAGCCCTCAAGCATACTGTCAAGTAGAATTTGTGAGATGCAGATAGGTTGGTCATTATTATTGAAAAACATCGTACAGAGTAGCTACAGAGTACCCCAGGAACGGGAATAAAAATGAAATAGGCACAACACATACATCATATTAAAACAATCTGTTTCAAGAAATAAATTTGTTGTGCAGAATCTAGCTATGTGAAATGAAACCAAAGCCTGTAACTTGAAATCCCTACTTTATTTTTAAAATTGTTTTCTTTTATTTGCATATGAGAATGTGACTTCTCTAGCTATTTTGATTGTTGTCTTATGTATTACTTTCATCAAGTAATGCTTATACAGAAACAGGAACATGCTGTAGACATTTCTGTGTCACTGTATTCTTAAATGCTCAAAAGCCACGAGGAAACCTTCCTGCTTTGTTCATGAAAGCTGTTCAGAAATTCAGTACAGCTGATCCTGTCCCAACAAATTTTGCCTTCGTTAACACAATAAAATGATATTTGGGTATCACATGCTATTGTCTTATAGCAGGGGTGTCAAACCCATGGCCCATGGGCTGGATGCATCACATGCTGGCCCCGCCCCCACCCGGTTTAGTGAAGGGGGGAAAAAGTCCAGATACATCATGTGACGACACGAGTTTGACACCCCTGTGTTACAGCAATATGCTTTCATTTTATGCTTTTTAATGAAATGATATTCCATCTTAGGTCTCAGCCTTCTGAAGGTGGAAAGTAAAACCTTTCTAATTCTTGAATATGCTCACTGCTTCTTTTCATTTTAATGGGCTGCTGCAGTAGTGGAGAGCAGGAAGTAACCTTATCCAGAATTTTAATGCAGGGATTGTTTTTCCATTTCTTTTCTATTTTAGATTTGAAAGCTCTTAGAATAGTATCTCCTTGTTCAACTCTACAAAAAAAAGTTCGGACATGTTACATTTTTCACTGTTGTCAATGAATAAGGTTACTGTGCTAACTGTTTAAAAAGAAAAGTCCTCTAAATTGTTTTACTTTAACCATTGATGGAAACAGTCCAAATATATACTCATTTCAGAAACAAAGAGGTCTGTTATTCCCACTATATACATCTCCATGTTTAGTCCTCTATATCATTAGAATGTCAGCAAAAACAATTTGTTCCCCAATGGAAGGTGGGATGATACTTCTAGTAAAATATACCTGGACTAGTTTGGAAGGCTGTTATAAATCCTTCCAGATGACAGAACATAAGAAAATTATTTTGTCCCATCTTTTTTTACTTCCCTAAAGTTTCTCGAAGCAAAATTTCAGTCACCTTTTTGAATTGCAAATAAAAGCCAATTCTGTTTATTTTGCACCAGATTGCTCCTGGAGCACCAAATTGTACACCACGTGTGACTTTACTCAATTGTTTTCTCCATATTTTGTGTAACAGGAGTCTTAGAGGCACCTTTCTCACATTTCATTAAAAAGCATAAACCTTTGGGAGCTACAGTTCCAAGTTCATCTGTTTGCCATTGGTTTTAGACTCCAGCTTAATGGTGACCTGCGGAAGTGAGAGATCATGAGGAAGGCCTCTTGATTCAGGAATAGGCACAAATGGTGCACATCTGGATCCTCCTGGCTCGTGAAAGCTGTCTTGAGAGATGTTATACAGTTGGGCTCATCCTGTGCCACTATCCTCACCCCAAAGGGGGTGATTCTACGAGCCTTGAAGGACGTGATGGTGTCCCTCCTTGGGAAGCTATTGCTGGAATTTAACTGCCCTGGACAATTTTCATCCTGTCTCCAACCTCCCTTTCCAGGGAAGATTGTCAAGAACAGGGGTGTCAAACTCGCGGCCTGCGGGCCAGATGTGTCACGGGATGGCCACCCCACTCCCGTTTTAGTGAAGGGTAAAAAAAGTTGTGATATGTCATGTAACAACAACGTGTCGTTGCCAGTTTGACACTCCTGGTCAAGAACATGGTATTCCTCTGTCAAATCTCACCACCACCCCCAAGCTACATTTTCCCCTCTAATATTTATGCCAACATCTTGTGAATTGTCGAACTAACCATCCAAAATTTAAGTGTTAACCCTGAAAACAGGATTCATCACTCCATAATTTGGGTAAGAAATTATAAGTATTGTATGTTGTTGAACAAAGTTCCTGAAGGAGTGGGAGGATTGAAAGGGAGAAAGTAACGAAAGGTTTGAGCACATGATATGCATTTGACATAAAAGGGCAATCAAACAGCAGCTTTAAATTTGGATCTCCTGGTTTCTCTCACCCACCTGAAGGATTTCCAGGGGTAGTGGTTTTGGTTGGTTGAAGTTTTTTAAAATTCTTTTTTGTTTTGGTTAGCTGTGGAAAAAAAAACTGGTTATCAAGAATAACAGGCTGCAGAACGTGTCCCTAAGCAAACTATTTTTAAAACAATGGCATCAAAAGCATTCTAGCTATGCTTTTCCTTGCCAGCATTCTAAGCAGTAAGATGATTTTTCCCAAAACCTGATTCCTAAAATACAATATTTTATTCTTATGAAATTCCAACAATTCCAAGTTGGTGTGAATGACCTGATTATGACATCTTGCGTTAGACAATTCTAAAATGTTAATATGAGGTTTTAAAAGTGGCTCAAACAGAACAGAAAAGCATGTTCATGAATAAATTTTGAATTAAATGGGAAAATAGTTTGTGAGATTAGAGAGAGATTATTCATAATTGCTCAGCTATACTATCTCATAAGGTTATTATGAAGATAAAATGGGACTGTGAAAATGAGATATTAATAACAGTAAAAGGAGCAAGATAACAGGAAAAAAAGAATGATTACACCTATATATAAATATATATTTGAAATAGTCCGAAGTTCTCTTGTTGAACATTTCAAATGAATTAAAATACATACTTCTGAACAGAGACCAAAAATAAGGATATAACCAAAAATATATTTAAAAATAACCCATAAAATAAGAGTAAATAATTGGATGCAGAACATGTAATCTATTGCGTTGACATTATGTATATGTAATCAATCTTTCAACAGCTAAAAAAGCAGAAGATATCAATATTCTTGAAACATATGATGCTTCCTCAAAGCTGGTGAATACTTTCTTTGAGATTTTTGATACTAAACCCTGAATAAGGAAAACCAAATAATCTGAAGGTTTATCAGTTTCTGTACAGTTATTAAAATTCTGGGCCAAACGAAGCAATACTGACATATAGTGGTTGTTTGAGATTATCACTCTGTTCAAACAGCAGAATTATTTTTATTGGATGTTTTTAAATCATATACTATTACTACAGTACTTTTAGTTACCCTAATGCCATTTGAGATTTTAAGCAGAAGTGCATAACTACAGACTGCAGTATGAATCACTGTGTTTCCTATCCTTTTTAGTCACCTGCACAGCAAAGGCACACATATTTACTAGCATAATATTTAATTACTTTTTAGTTACTTATTCTGAAGAGACAAAAGAAGAGGGGCATGGCTTAGAGCACTAACATATTTTTTTATGAATTTTCTCTCATTTCTGTTGAATATTTGAAACTGATGAAAAGCTAGAGAGCCAAGTCTCCTTAAACTTAAATATGCTGTGCCATCCTCCCACTAATTAAATTATCATCCATGTCAAGTACATTCACATCTAGTTTGGAGAAAGATTATTTGATTTAGAATTGAATCAAACCATTTGGAAATTAAAACTCCTTGAAAAGTGGTCCTAAACTCTTTTTGTTTCTCCAAGGCATTACATTACTGAAATTCAGCAACAAGATGTTGAAAAAAGGATGTGCAATTATTTGGCAATTCTTAATGCAAAACAGGATTTCCTAGCAACTTCCTATCATATATTAACTGAGTTTAGTTGTTCAGATCAATCAAGGTAGAAGCTATAGAAACAATTAAAACAACCCTCAGAAATGCCATCTGTCTCTTTATGGAATTTAGACACTGCCTTACTCCAATTGGACTCTAAGAAATTTATAGTTAGGTAATACCATAAAATAATAATGCAATACAATAATATGTATAAAACAATCTATAAATACAAGTCATTTAACAAGCACGTTACTAACTTAACAACTACAGTGATTCACTTAACAACTGTGGCAAGAAAGATCATAAAATGGAGCAAAATTCACTTAACTTTCTTACTTAGCAACAGAAATTTTGGGCTCAATTGTGGTCATAAATCAAGGACAACCTGTAATGGTTCTGGAATTGCAGAAGGCCTTGCAGAAAAGAGCCTGTGGTATCATCCTTTTCTTGGAGGGTAAATTCTTTCAGAGGACAGAATCCCCTGCGGAAAACACCTATCTTTGAATCCCTCCCACTGTATCTCCTAATAGATCAATATTTGATGAATTTTCTCTGTTCAGTTGGGTGGCTAGATTTTTACAGGGAAAGAAGATCTTTGAAATACCCAGCTTTGAGATGTTAAAAACTTCAAAATTTGCATCCAGGTCCTTCCTTGAATTGTTTCCACCTGGGATAGCTAATTTTTGTTCCCAATCAATTGACCAATCTGGCACAAATTGGATGGCCATACCACCCCCTCCGCTGCTCAACTGGAAGGGGGAGTACGCATCAGCTCTCTACTGCTGCCAGCCCCTCTACATTGTCTCTGAGATCCTCTGTCATCGAAGTCTGTCAATCCTAATTCTTCCTTCAACCACTTCTTTAGCACCAAAAGGTGAACTACTCTGAAGCTGCTAACACCTGCTTTTTTTGAGGTAAAGATGGATGAGATAAAGAGGGGCCACTACCAATATGGCAGACCTTGCAACTTGCAAGCTGCAGGCCTCCAGGTAATCCGCCCGTCTGCTCTGCCCTCTGTTGCCATTCAACACTGCCATCTGGATGCCCACATCCTCCAAGGGTGAGAATCCCTGGGTGTTTGTTGCTCTGAAGGAGGTGAAGAGTGGCAGGACCTCCAGCCCAACTCTGCACACAGTCTTAGAGTTGACCAGCAGCGCTTTGACGCTTGTCATTCTGCCACCAGTTCACCCCTCAACCCAGGTGGCCACGTACACCAGTTCAGACACGGATCTAATACTGATCTCGGAGCAAGTCTTCTACCGAACCACCCAAGGGCTCTGCTCTTTATCAATCCCCACCCCTGTTGCAATTTTTATACAGCCACATCAACACGTTTATTCTATGGCCTACTCCAACTGCACACTTGGCTTTGGAATCATTATCAAAAAACCCGCTATTCATCGACAGTATGTTAAGATTGAGTTAGTTAAGGCAACTTTTGTTCTTGACAAATATACTTTTATCACACAGTTCTATATGTCGTTTAAGTCCATTGCACCTTTTCCTTAAGCTAGGGATGCATATAAATAAAAGCTGAAGCAAATAATGAACAATTTATCTAAAGGGCAGACCTCACACCAATAGGTCCTAAACTCTTGATGGGACGGAATAAGAATAATAGAGTCAGAAGAGACCTTAGAGGTCTTCTAGTCCAACCCCCTGCTTAAGCAGGAGACCCTATACCATTTCGGACAAATGGCTGTCCATTCTCTTCATGAAAAGCCTGTGATGGGGCACCAACAACTTCTGAAAGTAAGTTATTCCACTGGTTAATTGTTCTCACAGTTAGGAAATTTCTCCTTAGTTCTACGTTGCTTCTCTCCTTGATTACTTTCCATCCATCGCTTCTTATGTTTTACAGATAGTCCTTGACCTACGACCACAGTTGAGCCCCAAACCTCTGCTATTAAGTGAGAAAAAGTGAATGTTGCCACATTTTACAACCTTTCTTGCCACAGTTGTTAAATGAATTACACTGCAGTTGATTAAGTTAGTAACATAGTTGTTCAGTGAACCTGGCTTTCCCATTGATTTTGCTTGTCAAAAGGTTGCAGAAGGGGACCACACGACCCCGCAGGACACAGCAAACCGCAGGACAGCATGAACCGATTGCCATGCACCTGAATTTTAATCACACGGAGATCATGGAGATGCTTACCAAGGTTGTAAGTGTGAAAAATGATCATAAATCACTTCGGTGACGTTGTAACTTTGAACGGTCACTAGAGGAAGTGTTGTTAAGTCCAGGACTACCTATATTTGTTTCCTGTCCTTTAGGAAAGGCAAGGAGGTTCAGGGTATTCCGTATTTCGCCCCTTCCTTCCACGGTGCCACTCCGAGCCAAAGGGTGAGCCTCTATTCCAGAGGGGTCGCCCTCTTTTTCCCTATCAGCCACCCCGCAATTCTCCCTTCCCTTCGCCCGGGGGCGACCGGGGCCTTAACCCTGGCGCGGAGGGCGCCCGTACGAGAAGACCCAGAGAGCTGTGTGGAGGTAGCGCCGAGGACGGTCTCCTTTAGGGCCGAGGATAGCGGTGCTTTGCTCCTTCCCTCCCTGCTCCTTCCCTCCCTATTTCAGGAGGCAGGTTTTTCCATATGGCACGGGGGGGGGGGGGAAGCTATAAAAAAGGCAGAGGTCTCTGTGGCAGAGATTCCCACCCACCCACCTAGACACACACACACACACACACACGTACACCCGCCAAACGAGGGCATGGTGGGTTACATAGTTC
>JANHFL010005126.1:344673-360004 GCA_032468155.1 Oxyrhabdium leporinum
CTACTCTACTCTACTCTACTCTACTCTACTCTACTCTACTCTACTCTACTCTACTCTACTCTACTCTACTCTTATTCTATTCTATTCTATTCTATTCTATTCTATTCTATTCTATTCTATTCTATTCTGTTTCTAATGTATTACAGAAACTACTGTTCTGTTTGGTATTGAGCCATGGATTCATAAAAGTTGAGAACCACTGATCTAAATAATGGAATCTCCATGTAGCCAAACCACAACTTTACTTTCATCCACTTAAAATTCTGGCTGAAAGGAAAAGGCTGAACAAACCCAATGCCTCCAATTTCCTTTCCATCTCGTTAGAGGAACTGATAATCTCAAGAGAGAGGATTTAAAGCACTGTGGCTGAATTGAGCAGCCATGTGGCTGAAGCAGGTAGGGAAACGTGGAAATAATGTAAGGCTCCTTATCTTTGTTAAAGGAAGCAATACTCCAATGAAGGCACCCCTTGGTAGATTTTCAGCAGCAGTCCTTTAAATTCTTTTTTGAGACAGAATTGAGGGAAAGTGCTTGTTTCTGGTTCAAATGTCTACTTTTGATGTCAAAATGCCGCCCTGTTTCTCTTTCAGCTGCAGGGAATGCCTTTTGTCAGGCAGCAAAACTCCACATGCAGTTGCAGAGTAAACACGATTCAGCCACCTGTTTCGTTGACGCGGGGAACGCTTACAAAAAGGCAGATCCTCAAGGTAAGGTGTATTGGGGGCAGAGTGGTCTCCTCGGGATGTTTCTTCTTGGTAAGGAAGATAGATAGGAACATCTCTGATTATAAGGATGTGTTAAATAAATAAAGCTCCAGACAAAAACAACAACCTCTCTATTGTTCAGATCAACATAAATAATCCTGAAAGCATCTAACAAGCTTTGAGATCAATGGAGTGCTGTACCAATACTGATTCACATTATATGCAGCTGTTCATTAGGCATGATAAGATAATGGTGTGAGTGTAGATATATGTATAATGTAGTATATGTCTTCCCAATTTTCTTTCCTCTTGAATATGATTAAGAAAAATGCTTGTGTGATTCCCCCACCCACCCAAACTAAATCTGTTTGGCTAGTGTACACCTAAATATGTTGCTGAACATTAACTTTATCCTGCCAGTTCATGAGATGTTGAAGGTTTATTATAGGATTAAAAAGATCATTATGAGAAAATTAGGAGGAAGTTGGAGATTAATGAGAGATACAATTAATATATAAACATTAATTTGGGCATAACATTATTATGCATACTTCAACGGAATACAGGTAGTCCTTGACATGATTGGTCGCTTAGTGACTGTTTGAAGTTCCAATGGACCTACCAGGGACAGTTCTTATGAATTCAAAGTTCTAACTATCATTTCCACCCCCACCCCCCAGTCATGTGACCACACTTCAGTCACTTGCCAAATAGGCACATTTACAACCATTTGCAGTGTCCTGCAGCCACATGACTGAGTTTTATGATGTCTTTGCTGAGCATTTCAGCAAAACTGCACCATAGCGAACCATTGATCTGCTTAATACCTGCAGTGTTCATTTGACTGCGGTGTTCATTTAATGATCACTACCGAAAAAAATCATGAAATCAGTTTTACCACCATCATGAGTTACAACCACTATGGGCAGACTCCATTGTGGTCATAACGCATTATGGTATACTAGGCTTTTGGGCTTTCATTGCATTGGAATTTTAAGAGCTGTAGTGGTAAAACATAGAGGGCAACAGGTTGGACAAAGCTGTTTAATGTACATGTCTCTTACTTACATTAAAGCTCTAATCTAAACTGGATTTACACATGATTGTTACCTTTCACTGTGCGGTATCTGTTTTCTCCTTGTTCTGAATATGGAATTGGGCAAGCTCACAGTTATAGAATAACAGCAACAATAAAACTTGATGCCATTCAAAAAGATCGGGAAAAGAACTCGGACACAATAGAAACAGACAAAATCACAGTGAATGAATTATCACATGCTAAACCTTCTGCATGTGATTCAAGAAGAGCCATACACACACATCTTCAATTTAAAGATAAGACTTTTTTTTTTACACAAAAATTCTGATGGAAAAACCCAAGGACCGGAAGACAGGTGTCAAATTCCTGCAGATGTCTCCAGTCATGGGATTGGAGATCTCAGGTCCCTTTGAGTTTACCAAGCAGTCCTTTCCAATGACCTACAAGTAGTCCTTGACTTACGACCACAACTGAGACTGAATTATGGTTGTAAGTGATTGCAGTCATTAAGCAGGTAATTCTCAGGTGTTGAAGACGAGGTCCGCATGTGAAAGTTCAATTAAGCTGATTTATTACTAAAAGCCTATGTACATGAATCTTCTCAACTAGCTGTAACACCTGATTAGAGTTAGATAAGGGACAATGGCACTCAAAGAGACTTTGTGCCTATATAAGGATTCTAGGCTGATCCCTCTTTTCACTCTGCCCCAGATTTTGCCATTCCTTCTTCCTTCTTTCGAGAAGTAAACACTGGAAACTGGCAAAAAATGTTGAAAATTGCGGTCTTTGACCACATGATGCAGCAAGTGGCTGTATAAAAGTGAGCCAATTTCCAAGTACCCAAAATGTGTTCATGTGACTTGGGAGGGGGGGGAGTGATAGTGGTGTAGCTACCTGAACTTTAAAATTGGCTTGTAAATACTGTACCTTTTGGGAGATTCATCATAATTTCAAACAGTTGCTAAGCAATTGGTCATTAAGCAAGGACTACCTTACTTTCTAGAGAAATTCTAGAAACTAGAAATCTGTATCACACCAGAGCATCAATTCCTTAAAGGCATTACTGTATAGGAGCAATAGCAGAGCAGAGCAGGGATGGGTAAAAGGTAGGTCTGGATCTGCCTACTGACTTCTCTATGATTTGTAGTGAATGGGGCAGTAAGTATAGTTTCTCACTCCACATTTTTTGTCCTTCTGTTGCCCAAAACTAAGCTACTGAAATAAAGAGAGGTAGGAATAACTAGGAGTGGTTTTTTGTGTAGAAAGGCTATGAGATTTATTCCTCCTCAGCACTCAAACCAGAGCTTTGAATGCACAATTCTTTCACTCTGGTGTATGTTTTTGCATCATTTTTCATTTGGTGGACTTTGAGACTTCATCATATATGAGTGGATGGAATGAATGAATGAATATCCTATAAATCTGCAGCCTGCAGTGCTGGCAGGAACAGATGAAGACGTGTTGTCTTCAGTGGATCTTGCCTAGAAAAACAGCTGAGAATCTAGTTGTAGAATGTGCTGAAATAAACCGTCCACTTTCTTGCATGATAAAATTATTACATTTGGATGCTTGAGTTGATTGTATTCATTGTTTTCCTCCAAATGCATCCAATGCAGAGGCTATCAACTGCTTAAATGCTGCCATCGATATTTACACAGACATGGTAAGACACCCGAAGTGCTAGGTTGGGATTCCAACGTAAAACCTTTTCTATTGGTGTTGTCATGAATTCAAATTGTATTCAGTTTGTATTCATTGCTTGTCCCCTTTCACATCGGGCCAAATTCTTCTCTTCTCAGGGCCGATTTACTATTGCTGCCAAGCATCACATTACTATTGCAGAGATTTATGAATCTGAGCTGGTAGACATTGAAAAGGTAAGCCAATGTGTTATCTGAAAGGGTTTGGGTTTAATTCCTAGGCGTACTTCGCTGAGGTGCCATTAAATTTGAAAGAATTGAGCGAGCCCACCACTTCAGGTTTCACGACTACTGTCCAAGCGTGCTTTCTTCCACTACGTGGAATGCCCTAGTGACCACCGAGCATCACTTTCGGATTTAACTCATCGATGTACAGTGAATGACATAGAAAAGGAATGTTTTTATATGTGCATATGTGAAATGTTTCCCAATGTGTTGAAAAACAACACCTTGATCGTGCATTTGCCATCTGTAAACTTGGATGGTGTTAGCATCTTAACATTTTAAAAATGATGTGGACCGGTTTTATCTCACTCCAGCTGGGCGATACTGTGAAGATACTGTAAATCCCTCCAGTAATAATGAAATGGCCCAAATCTATCTAAGCTATCACCACAGTGTCAACATATAATGTTGAAAATGGATTTGTTGAATTCTTTTTAGGCCATCGCCCACTATGAACAATCTGCAGACTATTACAAAGGGGAAGAATCTAACAGGCAAGTTTCCATAAAAGGCAATCTTAGTGCTGATTGTCTAACTCTTAACGCTATATTCATTCTGTTTTGTTTTGGGGGGTTTGTTTTTTTTCTTCTTGTGTGACTATGACATGAAATTTTATGATTCCCCCTGACTTAGCACTTGAAAAGAACTTTCAGATCCTAAAACAACTTTTGGTTTGGCATTCTGTTTGCATGACAATTGTGATATTAAAATACAGAGTTGAGAAATGTTATTCTCATGATAATTGAAAATTGGCTAGGGAGAACAGCTACATCAGAAGACGGCTCTGTACGAATAGCAACAAAACGAATCTTAATCTCGGAGAGGTCGGATCCTTTTAGCCGGAGTGCCACCTGACAAGGATACGTTTTGATGTTCTTACTTGTATTTCTGTGATCTTCAGCTCATTATGCCACTTGCTTCTAGCTCTGCCAACAAGTGTCTGCTGAAGGTAGCTGGATACGCTGCCCAGTTGGAGCAATATCAGAAAGCAATTGAAATTTTTGAACAGGTAGGTACACTACTATTTGGTTTGTTAAAGGAGAAATATAAATCGGAAGCATATTAATCAAAACACTAACCTTTTTTTAAAGAAAGGAAGTTGCGTTAAGGTTTATTATTACAGCATAAAATACAGTGAAAATAGGGATTAAAAAGAGGGGGAGTGCAGGATAAAAAAAAAAATGTTAAAAGAGGAGAGAGAAAGATGTTGATGAGGGTGAAGGTTCGTTCTCCGAGCTTGTGGGTTGGTTTGCGAACATTTCATTACCAGGCTAGGTGACATCTTCAGCCTGAGTTTGGGGGATGTCGGTGTCAGTGGTCTGTTTATAGGGGCTTCAGGTGTGGGTGTTTCAAGGGAGGGTCTTGTGACAGGTGTGACAGATCCTCACTTGACACACTCACACCTGAAGCCCTTATAAACAGAACATTGATATTGACATCCCCTAAACTCTGCTGAAGATGTTACCTAGCCTGGTAATGAAATGTTCGGAAACCAACCCACAAGCTCGGAGAACGAACCTTCACCCTCATCCTACACCTGAGCTACAGATATTCACTACTATTGCAAAAGATGTTGACTTCTGACTCTTTCCAAACAGTATAATACTAATACATTTACGACCTCAGCTTTTTGTAATACCTATAATTATTACAAGCCAATTTTATAACTATAAAATGATTAAATCTTCAAACTAAATTCTATATTTCATTTTTTCCTATTTCAAGCATAAAAACCAGAAGCGATAAAGCAAAAAGAAACAAGACCAAATAAAATCTCTTTCTTTAAAGCAGTTTACCTAGCCTTCTTAAGCAAATCCAGTTTTTTTTCTCCTGTTGCGGGAAATGATAGACATTTCTATTTACACTTATTAATCTTTCTAAGTTATCAATATTTATGTTAACAAAAATCTATATGATCTTTCAAATTTTTTAACCTTAAAGGGAAAACTTTAATATTCATTTTAAGACTCTAAACATTTCTTAAGAAATTTCATCTTCATAACTAAAATCAATTACTTCTAATGCTTTAAAACTTCCTTTTGACATACATACTTTAACATTCACTTTCAACAGTATTTTGCAAATTTTGGGGATTATGCAAGCATTATGTATAAAAAAATCCAAAGATTAAAAACTTTTTCTTTCCCTTTTCCTTTTGAACATAATAATTTCAATAATATTTTACATGTTTTAACAATTATCTATTCATTCCATTTTCAAACCCACTTTATAAGCACAAAATAATATATTGCAATGTTCTTTTAATTACATACAGTATGTTAAACCAATAAAAAAATCCATCCTAACTCCAATTAATTTATTAAATTTAAGTACTGCCTTCAGCTGGATCTTATAAAATAAAATCTTTTTCTTCTTCAGAATGTCTATTAAATAAATATAAACTTCCCCTTTTCTCAAGAGCTTCTTCAATGTGAGTTTTAAAATAAATATGTTAACATTGTCAATTTCCATTTTGATTTTGGAGTTCCAAAACTTGTTCTTTTGAGGATTAGTAGGTTTACTTGCAATTCTTCTTCTTTCAGTTGCACTGGGGAACTTGTAATTAAACTATCTTCATTGAAGGCACTGTTGGTGATTTATATTCCAGAATTAAGTCCTTTGCATTGTTAAACACTTGTGCAGTAGCCTCAGTGGTTTGATAACTTTCTGTGTTTCATTGCATCTCTGGATTACTCATCTTTTTTCCAATTACTTGAGTAATGTATTCTCTTCCTCCTGTTTCATGACATTTTTGGAACCTACTTGATATATGAAGTGAATTGTTTTGTTTAACTACTTCTCCAAAATATATTTTTCAATCTCTGTCTGTCTTGGAGGCCTTCAATGTTGCTTCATCTTCTTATGTTCCCTAGTTCCCTTTTGTAGTCAAATAATAATAATAATAATAAACCTTTTTGTAAATCGTTTCCTGACCAATCAGAATCCATCAAAATGGGAAGATTTCAGCCTCCCGTAACAAACAATCCACAGTTGCAAATTATAACTCCCAATATCAAATAAAGGTGTCAAATTCATGAAAATGAACAAAAAAAACTCTGTAACTTTTGAAATCCTTCTGTTTCTCCACCTAAATTAGAAAGAAAGAAAAATGGTCCAATTTTAACTCACCTCCAGCAACCCTTCTCCCCATTGTTCATCAATAACAGGGCCCCCGAAATGGCTCAGATCTTCAAAAAGGGTTAACAGTTTATGCTGGAAAAGAGTGTCTTTTATCTTAATAAAGATAATCTAATAACATGTTTAAGAAGTGAAAGGCATGACTTATGAAAAATATATTCCAAAGCGACCGCTTTTTCAGTAATAAATGATTACAGCCCCATTTCCAATATTTAAAACTTTCTGGAATTATTTAAAATCTTAAAATCCATTTACCCTTACAAACTGCTTTAATATCTAGTTTGTTAGCTACTACTATGAATGTAAGTGATGAAGTGATAATGCCTGGGTAGGATGAAATGCTTGAAGATTTCTGTTGATCATTGAGCTTTTGCCAAGCAATCATGTGCACGAGATTCAATATATACAAATCCCTGTTGTGGGAAAATGTGTTATAAAATTTAAGAAGTATTTACAATGTAAGGTCTTACAGAGAAATTTAAGGAACAATATGACATTTGGGAACTTTGGAAAACAGGTCCTTTTGTAGTGGGAAAATATGCATTTCAAATATGAGAACAGGGATTCTCAAGGAACTAAAATATTGTTTTCAACCACGTTCTGCTTTTTCTCATACTTTATCAACTATAAATGTAATTTTTATCCCTCTAGATTGGTACGGGTACAATGGATAATCCGTTGCTCAAGCACAGCGCAAAGGACTACTTCTTTAAAGCAGCTTTATGTCACTTCATTGTCGATGAGTTGAACGCGAAGGTTAGTGCAGGTTTTTTTTTATGTGCTACAACTATAGAGATCAGAATGCCATAGTATCCCAAGAATAAACAAAATATTTTATTAGTTACGTACTGTCAATAATGCCTGCTCTTATTGCATGAAACATCACAGTTCTGCTTTCTAATCAGAATGCCCTTTCTGTGCGTTCCTAGTTCAATGTAGGAATCCCACAAGAACGATAAGATTGCTTTGTAGACTTGCCATATGACTTAGCTGACAATTTTATGTGCCTGTTAGAACCAGAGTTGTCATTTGCAAATACAAACCCATAGTTTTGAATTCGGTATATAACAAATAGATTCAAAAACAATGTTCCACGTTTTCATTATTTCAGTCAACAGATGTTGGAATTGACAGCAAGGCCATATTTGCTGAAAACAATTGAATATGTTGAAAGCCTCATGTTTGACCATTGCAGATATTTGTATCTCTATTACTTTACGGAATCTTCCAATCGAATACTAACGTGCAATTGCAAATGCTATTCACGTAGTGCTACATTTTGCAAGAATTGCAGTTCATGGCAAGTTGAGAATTAATTTGCCTGCTGTGCAGGAGATGCATAGACAGAACTCAATCTAAACTATACATATGGACTTCATAGTATTTTTTTCTGAGCAGAAAAAAGCAGCTTGAGTGACTTTTAGTGGACTAATTGTGGGATGGGACAGGCTTAAGCAATCTCTCTGTAAGGAGTAAGGAAGATGGTCTTGAGAGATATATGCAAAGTTTTTTTTACCAAAGTGATGAGGGGTGAAACATATTTTAAGTCTACAATAGATATACTGTATAGTATTCAGAGGCAGCTCAGATGGACACCACCTTAATTCACTGAACTATAAGAAGAAAGAGGAGATCAGCACAATCAGATCTGCAAGGTTCTGTTATTATAGCCACTCTCAATAAAAATAATTTTAACCTTCATGTGGATCTGATCCAGTTCAGCTAGTGTAGCTGACACGCTCTTCCCTGTTATTCCTCAGGTGAAGAACATGTCATGCAGTTTCATTTCTGAAAAACATATTGGGAGGCTTTCTCCTCTTAAATGTGGTTTAGTGTATTCCTAAAATATCCCAATTTGTCACTTTACAGAAAGGCACCTATGCGGCCACTCAGATTCATCAAAATATGTGACTTTGTTTTGAGCATAACCTATGTATGTCATGGTGTTGAATGACTATTCAACATGGCAGAGTTGGCTAGTTTTCTAGAAAACATCTATTATGAGATAACACCTGTTTGATATGAAGTAAATGCTGTTGCTATTTTTCAGCTGGCTCTTGAGAAATATGAAGAAATGTTCCCAGCATTCACAGATTCAAGAGAATGTAAATTATTGAAAGTAAGTGAAACAGCATGTTTTTTTTTAATTGTGTTGAAAACAGAATTGATGTATGATTGCTAGTCTTAATTAGAAGTATTATATTTATTAAACAGGGATGAAGGGTTATGGTTACACTGTGAAAAGAGAGGAAGAATGACCATCCCAATTTACATGTTAAAAAGTAACACGTTATTTCTTGGTCTGATTTAAACATTAGCTATGTGAAATATGTTTCAGGCTACTTTCAAACCCCTGCAAGACAGGAGGTAGAACATCTCTCATTATTCCATTGGAACTCTTAAAATGGATGAAACCATTTCCTAAAAGATCTTATAAAACATAAAGAAGCTGATTATTTTCCGTGCTCTTCTTTTGGAACATGATGGAAGAATTCCCAAGACTCTGTAGCTCCTCTAACAATTTCCCATCCTAGTAATACACCTGGGAATACATCACATAGGCTTAAAGATACTACAAGGCACTAATTTATGAAAAGTTATGTTGGAGGGACAGCTGGTGTTTGCTTCACTCTTTCCTGTCAAAGAAAGAATACTTCAAATGGACAACTGGGTACACAGATCGTGCCATTGATAATGGTTTGGAATCACTGGACTGCGTTTCTGAAACGGGGGACTTCTAGCTTGAGATGGGCTGCTGTTTAGAAATGCTGGGATTGGGAAAAGTGGTTAGGATGAGGAATCACTTAATAATAAGCACATAAAAACAAGATAGAACACAGAATAGTAGTGTTGGAAGGGACTTTGGAGGTCTTCTAATCCAACCCATTTCCCATGGCAGGAGATCCTATACCATTCAGTACTTTTGGGGGGCTTGAAGGGATGGATACACATGATCATAGAAAAATAACAGGACAGAGTATCAGAGTTGGAAGGGACATCGGCAGTCCCCCAGTCCAACCTGTCACCCAAGCATGAGACCCTATACCCTATACCAATTCAAACAAATGGCTGTCTTAAATGTTTCTTAAAACCTCCAGAAAAGTCAAGTCATGGGAGCCAAGGGTTCCATTGTGGTTCTATAAATGCATAGCATAGGGAAACAGCAGGAACTAAAATTTTGAATGCAGGAAGGCAAATATAATTTAGGAGGCATTGCTAAACCAGATGGACAAAACTTGTAAGTGAAATGCAGGGACTGAAGGATAAAATTATTCAAAACGAATAGGCCAGACAGAAAGGAAGAAGCAGTGGCATATGTGAAAACAGTGCCCATATATACTGAGATTGAGGTATTTGAGTTTGGGGGTCCAGTCAAGAGCATTTTTGTGAAAACACAAGAAAGGGGAAGCACCAAAGATGTTAGGAAGATTGGGAGGTATTACTAATAGACAATCCATGAAGAAGATCTGCTAAATGTCTTCCTGGAGTAGTTTACAGATACTTAAGAGAAGAAAGGCATCATAATTACGGGAATCCTCAAGTATATGGATTTAGGCAAAGCTAACAGCCAATACAAGAAAATGCCAATGATGCCTCATCGATCTTGCTCTCCGATTCATTTTGCAGAAGTTAGAAGAAGTGCCATTGGGATCAGTTCTCTTATACAGTATCTGTTCCTAAACAATAGGAATGAGCTGAAGAAATAAAAGCAGTGGAGACCTTAGAAGGAAATGAACTTGTCCTGTTGCTCAGAGTACTACAGAGAGAGAAATTGGAGAATAATTGAATGTGCATACTGGAGATTTCAGAAGTTCTGGTTTCAACAAGCTTAAAGAAGTAATAGGTGGGATTCCATAGACAGAAATCCTTAGTTCAAAGGGAGGTTATGATGGTTATGAACTACTTAAAGATAAGATAGTGGAAGTACGTTTGCACTATTCCACTGAAAGTAAAATGGGGAATAGCTTAGGAAACTATTAAAGTTTTATAGGATTTTTTTTTATCAATTTAAGAATTAAAAGTGAGATAAAGTAAATGATGATGAAGATAGGTAGATGATAGATAGGTAGATAATGGATAGATAGATAGATCGAGAGAGAGATAGAGAGATAGATAACAGAAATTGTCCTCTATTTTAGGGTTGGTCAGATGCAGCCTGAATATTGTGTTCAATTCTGAGTGCTGTGTTTTAGAAAAGTCTTTACAAATTAGAGACTGTCTTAAAGCTGTTGACCTTACCTTTGATGGATGAAACAGGCTGGGTGGCCATCTGTCAAGGATACTGTAATTATAGATTCCCATAACGAGCCGAGGATTGTATTAAGTGTTCTCCAGCTCTTCTATTCTATGATTTGAAGTTCCTCATCTCTTGTGGTCTATTGTAGTTTCCAAGCTATACTCTTTTCTTGTTTAATTTCCTTTTCCTTACGTTAAAGGAACATGCTGGGCTACTCTATAATTTCTGCTCTGGTAGGAGAGCACCTGAAGAAGCATTTATAGAAAAACAAAAATAATAATGTTGTGTTTCTCTTCTTGCCATTTCTGTGCTGGGGCAGCTTCTCCTTCCAAGCTTCATCCTCTTCCTTTTTCATTAATATGGAATCAATTCATACTGTAGTGGAATTATCCTCAAATAGAATTTTTGAATACTTTTCTCAAAACTGTGGGTTGGCACTGCTCATATCTTATCTGTAAATGCTTATCTGTAAATCTACTGTGGGATCTCAGTATGATGTAGGTACTTTGTGGGCCCTCCCTTCATGCCTGAATCTTACTCTCTCTCTCTGTCCACAATTAAATCTACAGTGAGCTGGGATCTCAGAACAGTATGGTCTTCCCCATTCCACTGCCTATAACTATGCCATTATGAGGTCACAGTCTCTGAATATATACGTGGGAGTAACTGCAAGCACTTTAGCAAGATACAAGATTTGATGGTCTGAATAAGACTGGGGAAAAATATTTGGATATTAATGGCTTTTTCTAGTTGAAGGCTCTCAATAATTAGGTATTTTATAAAATGTCTCTTCAGATAATGCATAGTCTTTTTTCACTTGTAGGGAATGTAAATAGAGTTCTTTCACATACCCATCCTTCATAAAAAATTGTAATCAGAAGACCATTTTTGCTGGTAACCTTGTTATATTATCTTGCTAGAAATTACTGGAAGCTCATGAAGAACAAAATTGCGAAGCATACACTGAAGCAGTAAGTAGATCTCTATTTTAATTAAATTACACCAGTTACATTTGCACTATTTCAGATCAGAAAAATTTCAACTTTTTGTCTCATGAGCATTTCTGAACTACAGCCAGATAACCGGTGCAATCAAGCAACAAGAGGCATCGCTTACGGTATAACCTGATGCACGTCTAGTTGGAATTCAGTAGGTCTTGGTTAAATGGGTATCAGATGCACCCTCAGTAAAATTTAGTTTCCACTGAAAGCAATTGGCTTTGAAATTATGACTTAACTCGTTTCACTTATTTCAAGGGAGCTAATTTGATTGGAATCTAACTCATTTGACTTGTAGAACTTGAAATGAGAGGTTTATGTATAATATTTTGATGACAATATCATCATACTTTGCCTCGGTATTTAAATTTTCTTAATAAGTTAAATATATAGTATCAGTGCTAAAGTAAGGCCAGGCATGTTGGGAGATCCATTTCCAATTGCTGCCTTGTTTCATGGAAAATTCATTGTGTCGAAATACTCTGCTGTCTTTTCTCAATGGAACATGTATATTCTCTGGTTATTAAGGGTCATCTGATTAATTTCTGGGCTATCTAAGGTCGAGTGGGAAGAAGAACTTGGGATTGTGTGAATGATTGCCAGGAATGAGAAGCATCATTCACTTACAGCCTCAGAGGGAAACAGCCTTGTATGTTAGTCTGCAGTGGTATTTGTCAGCCTGCTGGTGGCTGAGAGGAGAAAGTTAGAAAACTAATTCTGTTCTTCCTTCAATAGCCCTTTATTCTTCTTGGGTGCTTTGTATTCTAGATGGTCATAAGAACAGGTGTAATGCAGTCTCACTCCTCCTGCAGTAGGAAATTCTTCTACCAAAGGGGAGGTAAAAAGGAAGCTGAAAAACATGGGTCACTTGCAGTTTTTCTCACCCCAGATTCTTACAGCTGCTCAAATGAGTGGGTTGGTGGTGTTGAATGGTTTTGCAATATGCACAGTAATTTTTTTCTACTTCTAATTTTGGGTAACTGAACGATGGTGCTATATTTATAGTTTTCTTCTTGGGCAAAGTTCTTAAAATCTCTCTCTCTCTCTCTCTCTCTCACACACACACACACACACACAAAAAAAACGTGAATTTTGTGCTGATGTTATATCACCTGATCATTTACCTCTAACTAGGTTAAAGAATTTGATTCAATATCCCGCTTGGATCAATGGCTCACAACCATGTTACTCCGCATTAAAAAGTCAATTCAAGGAGAGACCGACGGGGACCTAAAGTGAACTGTCTGTGCAGCGTGTGGCATTGTGACTTGTCTGTTGAAATATCCTGTGTCATGGCCGAGGATCATTATGGAATATATGATCAATGCTTTCTGCTTAATTGACTTGTGTCTTGTTTAATATCCTGTTGTGGCTCATTCATTGTAACTGTGAACATGAATTTATATTGTTTTTCATTTCTCAAGGGAGAGCTTATGGATTGATCCTATGCATGTTTACTCAGAAAGGCAAGTCCCACTAAATTCATGGATCTTCCTCATAACTGAGCATAGGATTGTGTAAGTTAACTTTGAAGTAAGTTCTCATGAAAGCCATATTCAAACCAGTCAGTCCGCTGATACTAAATTGTATTCTCATGATATGGGACTCCATACCTCTTGTCCTAGAAATAGTGTTTTTCAACGTTGTTTATTACAGGATCATCACAAAAGGACACCGCTTATTGCATATTTTAAAATGTTAACCAATATTATGTTGTTCACATGTGATTTGCACTACCACAGGTATAACATAATGAGTCACAACACTGAATAGCACTGAGATGGTAACCAAAATACAAGTTATCCTTGCAGTGCAATCCCAAGCATGATTCAGTGGGATAAGATTGTGTGAAGCTTCAGTGAGGTTTCGTAATTAAGGATAAGACCCAAAGGGTGGCCTGAGGGGATCCATTTCTAGTCCCTTTCGCCCACTTCTGCAGATGCCTTCCCTGGATATTGCCTGGCAATCAGAATTATGTGACAGGATGTGTCATTGAGGGAATCCTCAAAGTGACATATTAGAGCATGGCTGTGTCATCTGCCCACAGCAGCTGTGATTGTTGCCCACTCAGTGTCCTGATCTGGAGGATGTTTCCGAGGAAATGTCTGAACAGTAATCAGCCGGAGCAGAAGACCTCTGTGTGTTAAGTGTGGTGAGGTGACTGCACCAACAAGGAGTCACAAAGTGAGTGGGCTCCAACTTGCTGCCCAATTCATTCCACTGTCTGAAGTGGACTTTCACAATGGGACTGGAGTTAGCCCTGTAGGTCCCATTTTGGGCAAAGATGCTTTGGGTTGCACTATAAAGACCAACTTGATTTCTCAACAATGTTCAAATTACGGTATAACCTTGTGTTTATTTTGATGACAATGTATCAGAAAAGGTTATTGTATATTATAGTTATCATTACTTGAGACTAGTGAGAATGGCAAGAGTTCCTGAAACCAGATCAGAAGATCTGGGACAATATGATCCACCATCTGTAATAAACAAGAGAGTAGATTGCAATTTTTGTGAATTAATCAGTTGTAGCCCACTCTCTTTTGGAGTTGCAAAACTTTTGAGCAGGGTCCATGTGAATATATGATCCGGAAACTGGATATATAATTCCAATTGAATTGAAAAGAAAAATGAAATGAAATGATTTTTTCCCCCCAGAAATGCTCATTCCTCTCCCATCTAAACTGGGATAAACCTTTAATCTATGAGAGTGCATATTTTATTTGTGATAAATGACACAGAGAATTGTTGGATCAGATACTATTTATACTGTTCACTTTCTGTCAATATGAATCTATATGTGATTGTTTCAATAGCTGCTGGTAAAAAAACACCATTTTTATCTACACAGTGTGCATGGGTAGATATGTATTCAGTAGGTATGTGAAACTACAGAATAATCTGGGTCTGAAATAAGTAACAGTGAGGAAGTATAGGAAACAAATTGTTTGTCCAAATTGTTTTTGTCATAATGCTGACTACTATAGCAGATGAGAAGACCATACATGTTGACACTTCCTTACATATAGATTCCCTCAAAGGGAAAATCAGCACAGCACAACAGTCCAGAGATCTTTTTTCTCTCCGCTGGTCTTGGGTTTTGCTTTCTGTTTCTACAATGGCATCTCACTCTAAACGTATAAAGACATACAGGTTATTCTATCTACCTTCTGCTCTATCAGACCTTTGACCTACCTTGCCGTGTATTTTACAAAGACTCTGTGTGTGTGTGTGTGTGTGTGTGTGAGAGAGAGAGAGAGAGAGAGAGAGAGAGAGAGAGAGAGAGAGAG
>JANHFL010005126.1:366542-380004 GCA_032468155.1 Oxyrhabdium leporinum
TATTTTAACAAAATCTGTTACCAAGGCTCCCCCCCCCCCCCAAGTAGTAGTCTGTCATATTGATTACTTGAATTTAAGGGTGCTCCATTCCTTTTACAAAGCTAAATCGACATCCAAATTGTAGGGGCAAACAAAGAGGTTTTTCCTTTCTCTCCTTCTGTGATGATTGTACACATCAATTCTGGAGAATATTCAAAGCATCAGCTGCAGATTTTTGACAGGTGCAAAAGGGCTACGTGAGGGAAGAGAAACCCAGGACTTCATTGCAATAGCCAAGGGACATAGTTGGATTCAAATGGTGATTTTCCTGAATTTCATCAGAAAAGCAGTTCTGCTGTTTACAAAAACAGTGAGATATTTCCTACTATCTGATATTTCTTTGAAGAAAATTAAACTGCACAAAGTATTGGACCCAGAGAGACATTGTGCTACACCAGTTTCACATTCTTCTGCATACAATATGAAAACAATGTTAAATAAGATATAAAAAAAGAAAACTAACAGAATATAATGCCGAGATTAAAATCAAAATCAAAATCTGGATTTAAACAGAACCTCCATTTTCTTTCATAGTGACTGTGATCTGGACCCTACTTTACATTTTGCAGATAAAACATGAAAGAGCACTTTTCTCTTTGACAAATGGGTTAAGTACTGACTTCATCCATTTGAATTCAACTAATTTGGGTAGAACACAGGACTCTTTTAACAGCACCTTTTTACAGGTCACTGTACTACAAGAGTTTTACACAACATAAAGTAACTTTTCCCTTGTTGAACTTCTCCACTCAACTGATGGACCTATTCCATGTTCACCAAGTTGTGAAGAGGTGGCTGAAGTGAGTCTGTCTGGGTGTGCAACACTGTCAGATCGTGCAAAGCTGTAGCTATGGGGGCTTCTTGGGACCCCGCTGCAGGCCTTAATTTACAGTCTGTTGCAGAGGAAGATCCATTTTCATGCCCAGCAGTCATGCTTTCTTGAACAGCCGTCAAACTTTGATAGTGCCCATTTTCAGAAAATGACAGCAGCTTTTCTGATAACTTGGGGCGAGGTCCACCATATTCTTCATCAGGAAGCTCAGTCTTATGATCCTCGTCATTCTTAGAAGCACCTTCAACAACTACAAGGAAAGACTTCCAGGGTGTGTTCTTATCATGAATCTATTAAAGAAAAAAGATTACCCATACTAAATCACTCATTAGTACCCACTGGATTCTATAGCACTTTCTGTAGCCTGAAGCTGTAACAAACAAACCCCATGCAGAGAGCTTTAAACTCTGATACAGCATGGAGGAGATTCTTAGTTAAATAACAGCTCACCTAGCAGTTCTTTTTGGTCATCCCCCAAACACAGCAGAATATTTTAGGGAATTGGTTCATAATTCAAGTAAACAAAGTCTATATTAAAGAAAAGTTAGAATTCAGAGAAGAACAGTGGCAATTAAAGTGTTGAGATAGCAAGAAGCGAGACACATTTTTTCCCAAGTGAAGGGAAGGTGTGAAACATTACAAACAAACTAAAAATAATCTCAACTATTAAAACTTGCCTGTGCCTTCATTTATGTGTGAATTGTTTTCTGCTTCAAGAAAAGCTTGTGGGCTTTTGGATGGCAAAGATGAGGCTCTATATTTGAAATTCTGTATCGCATTCTTTAATTGTGTTGGGATGGGTTTTTGTGGATTTTCAAAACAAAAGCCAAAATTGTCACTGTAATTCTGAAAAGGCTGCTTTGGCAGATGTCACCACATCAGGAACCCAACAATCCAGCAGTAAGGAATGGAAATACCCTCTGCTAATATGGGAAAGGTTCCCATGTTTTTCTATCTGCGTTAACTCCGTGAAAAGGTGTTATTCTAATGTTATTATCCAAGAGGCAACCATATATATCGTATTGTGGGATCCATCCAAGGTAACCATTCCTATCCTTTACTGCACAGTAAAATGTAACTGGAAGTACGCAACAAGTGACTTTTCACAGAAGTGCCTGTTCTCCCTTACTGAGGTGTGACGCCGAAGAGTAGACTTGTCGGTGAATGTCCGCCCACAGGCATTGCACATGAATGGCTTCTCCCCTGTGTGGATCCGATGATGGCGTTGCAGTGCATTCAGCTGAGTAAACTGTTTCCCACACTGATCACAGCAGTAAGGACGCTCACCTGTAAGATAAAGCACCTACAGAAATCAGGGGAAGTTTTGCCAATGAAAAGCAGGAATAACCTGATTGAAAGCTTTGGCTACACTGCCACCTTGCTGAGGTTGCTGTGCTACTCAGCATATTTACACCTATAATTAAAAGCAAAAACAAAATGTTACCAATTGGAGATTATAGAAAAAGAATGGGCCCAATCTGTTGCAGATTAATCTGGAGATCCTTTTCAAAAGATGCAAAGAATATTAGCTGGTAATGCAGTTAGAATGCAATGAAATAGATTCTTATATACTTTAAAGAGGAAAATGTCAAAAGGTCTGAAGAACAGAACAACCCCAAGTTGTCAAAGCTATAAAAAGTAGCAGGAATCAGTGAAGATCATAAGCAGAGAAACAGGTTCATAGATGCATGAATTAAAAAAAAACTGAAGAAGTAAACAAAAGTAGGTAAATTTTAATTTAGGGACAGGAAGTTCAGTCAAAAGCAATCAAGTACAGGAAAACAAGACCAGGGAAGACCTATTTTCTGAAGAGTTCAAAGTATAAAAATTAGATTCAAAGTCATTGGAAAGAAATATTGACAGTAGTACTTAAAAGTTTGTGAAACCATTTGAATTTCAATATTTCTGCACAAATAACCTAAAACATTATCTGTTTTTCCCTAAGTCCTAAAACTAAACAACAATACCCCAAGAAAACAAATGAGTCAAAAATATGAGATCTGGAATCTGAAGTTACTGAAGATAATGTTTCTAGAACGTGTATGTCAGATTCAAACAATCTTAAATATTAGATTTGAAACAATTATTTCTAACACTCTATTTGAACTCAGTTACAGTTTGTTTTAAGTAAGAGATTACAATAGTCTGATTCATAAAGCCACAAATGGTGGTTTACAAATCACTGTGATTGGCTGGGCAAAAACCCAAGACAATACGTTATAATTCAATATAGTTCTGAACTCATCCTGAAACACAGAGATGGAAACCTGGAAACTATAAAAGATGATCATCTGATAAAACTAAGAGCTATGTATCATCTAGCAAGAAAACTTCAGAATACATTCTCTCTTAAATTTTCCCCAAAAAAGTTTTAAATTCAAATATTTTCCTAAGCTGTTTTTGTAGCTTCCTACCTGTATGAACTTTGATATGCTGGTATAGTGAATTCCTCTGCGCAAATGTCCTGAAGCAAACTTCACATTTAAAGGGCTTAGATCCAGTGTGGATTCGATTATGGTGTTTCAAATACTCCTTGGAGGCAAAGCTCTTCCCACATGTCTCACACATGAAAGGTCGCTCTCCTAGAGCACAAAGAAATGAATTGGAAGGGGGGGGAAAAGCAGAAAGACTTGCTTTTTACTTTTTACTGATGCCAAGATCAACCCACACATGTGAACATGAGTTTGCACACTTAAGGCCATCCACTTCTGCTTTGTCTGTACAAGAAACTCTTCCCCATAACTACCATTAGGCACAAATTCTTTAGGGCCTGGCAAACAGCTTTATGTCACAGATTACATCATCCCAACACAACTGTTTGGCCTCTACGGTGTCAGGCTACATCAGCTTCCCCCCAGCTGGTGACCTAGAAATGTTTGACAAACAGGCCCAACCAGTACGGCCATATTAAAAAAAATAGTTATAGAAAACTAAATTCTCCCTGAAAATCTTATACTGGCATCTACAAAGTTAACATGACCCAAAATATTTCTCTCAAATGTATCCCACAATTAACGATGGGTGGATGAAAACTTTCTATAGTCAACATTTTTAAAAATATGAAATAAAAATACTTTGCAAAACAGTTCTTACTTCAGAATGACATGTAATTAGATTTGTTACGATGTTTTTAGCGGTCACAAAAAGCCCATTATTATCTCATACTCAAAATTACTGTAGGACTTAAGATTAACATGAGATTCGGATAAAACCACTGCAATATTGGCCTATTTGATATTGGATCCAACTTGCCAGCTAGCTAAGGGGTGGGGGTGATGGAGATACAGTTTGTACATATGCTTGATTAGGGAGTTACGAAGAATAGCAAGGTTGCCAATACATATCCCTTCTTTAACACAATGATATATTGTGGCATTTCCAACAGCACCATTTTTTCCGTGCAGTTTTAATTTAAGAAAAAAAGGAAACTTATCCTTTTCTTGCTGGTTAGCAGAATCTCATTAATGCTACTAATGTAGACAATAAGGCTGTTTTCACATCATACAATGAACTACGAACTAGCCAACTATGGTTTAGGCTAGCATAACTTAGGAACCTGTCCATATGATTTTAATGATTTCAGGTAAAAAAAAACATTTATCCAACTGAATTACCTGAGTGAACTAGGATTTATGTGAACAAAAAATATCCTTATTGGCTAGTCTACAGAATAATTATTTCATGGTTTGGTGATACTGCTAACAGTAAAATCTCTAAATAACAAATCATAACATTTAACAAGATATAGTAACAACCTACTCTTATCATTTGATCTGTTTTTTGAAAGTGGAAAACTGAATTTCTATTGATTCCAGTAATAGCTGTGAGCCATATAGTTCTGGAAAACAGACTGGACTATCCAGAGTAAATGTATACAGCAATTTTTCTAAACTAATGAGGACCAGATAATAATTTTAAATTGACAAAGAATAAAATTTGATAGCTGTTGATCTGCGAGAACATTAACCTTAACCCCATCAGCTCCTACGAATATAATAACATACATCAAAACAGATTACATATTGCACATATCGGTCAGTGAATGAAAAAAAAACCCCCTGGAGTGTAAAAATGAAGTATTATCCTACTACCTGTATGGCATCTTTTATGGTATATAAGCATGTGATTTTGTGTGAATCTTGCTCCACAATCATTACAAACAAATGGTTTTTCGCCTGTGTGGATTCTGAAATAAGAAAAGAATAACACAAATGAGGACAAGTATTATACTTGCTCCTCAGCATAATTGAGACATAAGTCAGTGACATTTACTGGGATGATTTAAGATTTCCAGTCCAGAATGGGAATCTCTAATACTGACTGGGAAATGTAATACCTAGCATATCACTTATGCATGATGTGCCCAATCCAACAGGCAGTATATACATAGATGTCTACTATGTATATACTTTTCCAGTTGAGTGGCAGGGTGAGATGACCTTTCATATTAAAGACTTTTTTAAAAAAACAAAATTCAGAGAATAAAAGTCTAAGCATAATCTAGGCATACTTCCCCTCAAAAGAGAGAAACCAGAAATAAATTTCAAAACTGACAGAATGGTCAAATTAGAAATTATTTTCTTAAAATCAAAAACAACAGTGATGTAAATTAACCTGCAATAAAAAAAGAATAAACATGATTAAAATTTAACTTGGGAAATGAATCACAACTAAAATGCCTTAACTTTCAGATCAATAAGTCTTTTTGCATTTAGTACAGCAAATACTGCAAATATTTCAGTTTTCAAAAGCTGGGAAAAATTATTCACTTATAGAAGCTATATAGCAAATGCAATTTGATCTCCTTAAATTAAAAAAAACCCTATTACATGCGAATTATAGGTCATTTCCTCTCCGAATCCAAGTAGTATTTCATACTGTGCGCCTAAAATAACAATTATTCCTGAATCTAGAAGCATGAAGGACCAAAATGTCCCTATAACTTTGTAATCAGATTTCATCATAGATATCTGCTTTAGGAATAGGTGATGTATCCAAACCCCGTTAAATTCTCAATTTTCTCTCCTACATTACAAGGGTTGAATGAAAAGCAAAGCTTCCGATGTTACATAAGTTGTTAACAGATGGCAATAATACCGGTGTACTAGACGTTAGATATTTCCTTCAGCATGTTTTTTTTTCCAGTTTGTAAAATGGAAGCCTGCTGAGAATACTTGTCATTGTGCCTTAGCACCTGATTGAAGTTTTGATTGCCAAAGGAATCCCTCCAACTGAAATTCACAACAAATGTGGATTGTTTGGGGTGATTACTACCTTGATATGCCTACTCTACATCACTGAGTCAAAAAAGGTAGAGATAGGAAAGGGTGATTTGTATAATCAAGAACAGAGTAGATAACCTATGACAGCAACCAGTGAGCCTCACATGAGAAATGTTGATAAGCAGATCAAAGAGAATTGGTGAATCAGTCAAAGGGAAAAAAACCCATAGCATTGTAACAGGAATGTGTGGATTAGTCACATTACTGATATACTTCAATATATCAGTAATGTGACCCACATTACTGATCCACATTACATGCAAGATCTGTTCCTCTCATGCTGATAGCAAAGACAAAAGCTTTCAAGGGTTGAAATTTGCCAGCAATCATTGTCATGTTGTAAGAATGAAGATAAGGTAAACATTTCTTCACTGCGTTGTGAGCGCCAGTGAAATATGGGCTCATCAATGAGATCCAGAAATGAAACATCAGTCCACCGGTCATTACAAAACTTCACCTTGAAAAAAAAAATTCAAAACATAGGCTTTGTCAGGGAAACATAGTTACTGCTTTTCAGTTTACTTATGTGGCATTATTTATGTGAATTTCCTTGAACCTAGGCACCAATATCAACTCAAAATGCCTGAAACCCCACCCTCCACCCCCGATTAAACAGAGTTTGGAGCACAAAAAGATACAGATGCTACTCTGTAGTCGTCAACCCCTAAGCCTCACCTAGGGGCCGCCCAAGAGACAATGGCAAAGCTTGATCTCACTGTATTAGCCCATCTGCAACTTCCACCTTTTCCCACCATCGAAGGAATCTCTCTAACTCAAATGAAGAGGTGGGAAAGACTATTAGGACTAGACCAAAGACACAATTTTTTAATGACAGTTTTAAGAAGCTTGTCCATCATTGGCAACAGTACGTAGTAAATGCTAGAGATTATGCGGAGAAGTAAAGCCCAGGTCCCTTCGAGGATGATTTCCCCGTTTCATTGATTAAAACATTCCCATTTAAGCTAACATTATGAAGCCGCTTACTTTTCATTCAACCTTTGCGTATCCAAATTTCTCTATTTCCAAGAATAAGCAGAACCTTATCTCGGATGATTCACAGGGTAGGATCAGCAGCAGGATTTGCCTGCTGTTCCACAACAGGAAGTATAAAAACAACAATCCCTGAAGTAGCTTTC
Organism: Oxyrhabdium leporinum; assembly: GCA_032468155.1. Taxonomy (NCBI): domain Eukaryota; kingdom Metazoa; phylum Chordata; class Lepidosauria; order Squamata; family Cyclocoridae; genus Oxyrhabdium; species Oxyrhabdium leporinum. Next base: position 373,832 of record JANHFL010005126.1, read on the forward strand.
TCCAACTCTACGCCTTCCAGATGTATTGGACTGCGGTTCCTATAATTCTTAATCGGCATGGATGACAGTTATATCGCCTGGGGGATATATGGAAGGTGTAGCTCAACATTATAGGGGCTGAACTCACAATTGTCCTTCAGGTGACAAAAGTAGATCCGCCTTGTTCTCACCTTCTATGTACAGGTAGTCCTTGACTTGCGACCACAATTGAGCCCAAAATTTCTGTGGCTAAGCAAGAGAGTTGTTAAATGACTTTGGTCTCCTTTTGCAACCTTTCTTGCAAGAGTCGTTAAGTGAATCATTGCAATTGTTGAGTTAATACTACAGTTATTAAGTGAATCTGGCTTCCTTATTGATTCTGCTTGTCAGAAGGTTGCAAAAAGAGATCACGTGATCCCGAGACACTGCAAATGTTATAAATAAATTCCGGTTGCTAAGTGTCCAAATTCTGATCATGTGACCATGGGGAATGCTGCAATGGTTGTATGCATGAAAAATTGTTGTAATTTTTTTCAGTGCCATTGTGCTGTACAGTCGAACAGTCACTAAATGAGTGGTTGTTAAGTCGAGAATTACCTATATTCCTAGATCTGAAAGTTGGTGGCATACATCGTTGCGGAGGTGCTTAGTCACAGTATCCCCGCCAGGAAGCCATGGGAAACAGCCATTCAGCTATGATTCTAAATCCTTGCTTAGCTAAGTACACACACAGCTTTCTCCTAAGCATGCCAGCACCCCTACCCGACTCTTTTCTACTTGCAGAGTCTTTTAACTGTTCCATTAGGTAAGCACAGCTGCCTATTTCATTCAAATGCAGAATTTTGCACTTTGATGATCTCCGTCAAATTTGTAACCGATGGTTTGAAGCTGAATTGTTTTGAAATCAGACTTCACCCATAATTCCCAATTTAGGCAAAACAATAAATCAGAATCAGTCAAAACTAAACAGATTCTGAAATTCTCAATCAATGCAGAGCTAGCAAGAGACTATGAGTAGCCATTATTTATGTCATGCTATAGAACAGCTTAGTCTAGCCTCCAAACATAATGAAAGTTTTGCATATCCCTTATATGTATTATTTTTCTCGCCTGGCTATGATTGAAAAGGACTATAGAGCCAAGCACAGGCGGAAATCTCTCTTTCTGAAAGACCAATCCAATTTCAAGTTCTTGTCTTACCAAGGAAATATCATTTCTATTCCCTCCAAGTAATATTAGAAACATACTCTGGTTTCTTTTCAGAAGAAAAGAAATCTAGCCAAAAGTAATTAAGAAATGTTCAATCAGGACCCTCAAACTTCCACTGAGACAATGTATCTGCTTGGGATACGGCCAACTAAAAAGAAAGTCTGCTCTCTGAATGTTTAATATAGTAAACCGACTGCCAACGGCACCGATTATCTCCAAACTCATGTCAAAATGAGAGGGTGAAGGAATTGTAGTTCTGGCAGTTCCAGCCAGCCCATCTGGAGAGCACCAGAATGAGAAGGCTGTTTGAGAATAAATGCCCCTGCAACCCTCCTGACAGTATTTCAAATATTATCTAGACAAGGTTTAATCCTATGAACTGGTTTCCCAATGGGACAACCTGCTACAATTCTCCTTAACTTTTTACACAGTATTGTATTTTACCCAAGTCAGTCTGTGACTGGAATGTGGTAGCCATTCCCACAACACGAGCACGTTAATCATCAGGACCCTTAACTGTTCTCAGTTCTTTAGCTAAGGCTTACGTTCATTCCAACGTTATGTTATGGTGGCTCAGGGGCATTTTAGATTATGGCTGCGATCTGCCGTTTCAAAGGAAAACAACCTATTACTGAACCCGCCAGAGAGGAGCTCCGATCTATTCGTTACTTTTTCGCCCAGGAAGAAGTTGCCACAGGGAGGGCATTCGCTTTTTGCCCCCCGGGGGAGATTTTAGCGTACGAGGCCCATCCCGTCTGTTCATACCTCATGTGTGTTTTAAGTGCCGAAGGCTGAGAAAACTTAGCCTCACACTCTGTGCACCCATAAGGCTTGTCGCCTGTGTGTGTCCTTTCATGAAGCCTCAGGGCTGTTTTGGAGCTCAAACCCTTTCCACACTGGAGGCAGTGATGACGCTCCCCACCACCCTCATGAACCTGCAGAATGTGCCGCTTGACGTCCTTCTTGCGCTTGAACTTCTTACCACAGAGCTCACACGGGAAGTGGCGCTCGCTGCTGTGGACGTGGCGCTGGTGGCTTTTGAGGTTGCACCGGTTGGCAAAAGTCTGGCCGCAGGTTTCGCAACGGTAAATGATTTCAGCTGCGATGCCATGGCTCTGCTTGATGTGTTTCAGAAAGCTCTTCTCGTAGAGGAATTCCCGCTCACAAGTACTGCAGGTAAAGTTGCCACTGCGGTTCTTTTTATCCTCCTCCATTTTAGTCAGGCTTTCTTCCCGGTGGTCCTCAGACCCTTTCTCCTCTAGCTTCACGCTGTTCACCGCTTGATCTTTCCCTTTCTCCTCCTCCTCCTCCCCCCCACCCTTTTCACAGGCCCCCCGGTCTTTGGGAAGCCGGCTCTCCTCCACAACAGCGTCAGCAAACGTCTGTTGCTCTCGCAGGCGCCTTGTATACTTCTTCTTGGGTATCTCCACAAAGACTTTTCTGCCAGCCAACCTGCCGCTCGCCCGCCTGATTTTGGAACAGGGGGCTTTCAGGGCTTCTTTATTTTTCTCCAACTTCTCCTTTAATTTCAGGGTGGGGGACTCGAGGTCCGGTCCAATCCTAGGTCTTCTGAGGGAAGGACTTGCAAAATAATCCGCATTGTCCCCTCGCGGTTCAGTGATAGTTCTGGGCTCAGGTAAAGTGCCAGGATGGGCCCCGCCGTCCTCATCGGTATCCGGTGACTCAGAAAAATTTTGCAACTCCAGCAACACCGATTCAAGCATTTGTTTTTTTAACTGGAAGCAGGTCTCTGACAAATCTAAACATTTCAGTTTCTCTGCCACTTCCAGCATGCGCTGTACCCGATCTTCTTCTACCTCCACCCGGGCGGTATAAACAAACTCCAGGAAAGATGCAAAGTCAGCTACCTGGACTTCGTTCAGTAACACATTGGTCCTTGGTCCATCCCTGGCTTTTTCATTCAGAAAGACCTCTTTAAAGAACTTGCTTGTGGCTGCCAGCACAGCTTTGTGAGCAACAAACTCTGCTCTGACACCTTGATATTCTACACTCACGGTGACATCGCAAAGGTGGCCTAGGAGACGCAGCTGGTGCATTTCATTCAGCAGGTTGATTGGTGAGGATTTGGATTCCAGGAGAACAGCATTACTTTCCATCTTCTTCCTCTCTAAAAATACATTGTTACATGTTAATAGTCTGCCACACAAATGAGAGTAAGACACCCCACCCCCCCAAAAGTAATCACCAAAGGATAAATCCTTCTATCCCGTCAAATCCCCACTATAAATCCCTACTATCCTGTCAAAGCTGGAGAAGGATCTTGGATGAGACGCAAAACGTCTTCGAAAGGAACAATAAGGCAGTCCAGTTGCCTCCAGAAAAAGCACCTCTGGGACAACCATGCCCTGGACGACCGAGAATCTCTACAGACCCCAAAGTAATGTTCTCCTAACCAATTTGAAAAAAAAGAAAGAAAAGTATAAAGTCTACAAAATCCAGTTACGGCCCTTCCAATCAGTGAGTATTGATTGGAGGGGTCTCTGAATGTTTAATAGGTATATAACAATTTCCTTTGTAGTAGGCCCTCACAGACTTTGACAGGCTGCCAGGGATTTGCAACTATATCTCCCTAAATTTCTTGGCATATACAGGTAGTCCTTGTTTAGCAGTCAGAATTGGGACCCGCAACTCCTTAAGCAAACTGATTGCTAAGTGAAACCGCAATTCTTTTATGATCTTACTTCAGTTTTCCTTTGCTTTACAGACCTGCAAAGGTTGTAATTGCAGGAATTGGACCTAAAGTTACTTTTACGTCACGGTTGTAACTATGAATGGTCGCTAAATGAGGCAGCCGAAATGAGGATTACCTATATAAACAGCAAGAAAGGAGAAGATATTTTCTGTTGTAAACTACTGGACTTGGTTTATAGTACTGTCACACTCTTCTGACACTATAAGCTCAGACCAGAAAGAGAGACAAAAAAACCCATTCCTGAGTAGCATGGCATACAAAGGAATCTGTGTTTTTTCATTCACATATATCTACAAGAGGAAGGATGAGAAAAATATGTAGAGAACAAATTGATTAAATTAAGTACTTGCAATTAGAGGCAAACTGTTTAGTTCAGATCTCTAATGATACAAGAATCTGGGGTTGGGGAGGGGTGGGTACATGGCCTCTTTGAAGCTCAACAAACTGAAGTTCTTTGTCATTCCTTCCCTTCTTCTCAGCCCCAATTGGAAGTCCTGTTAACTGCTTATTTTATTTGGAATTTTGCAGTTTTCCATCTATAGCTTTCTTACAATTTTCAATTCACTGATGTACACCCCATCCATCCAGTTCTCTCCATCTTGAAAGTCACCATGAGCTGCTTAAGATTCACATCTCAGATCTCTTCATTTGGAAGTTGGTCAGAGTTAATCACAATTAACCACACCACCTGGATTGAGATGACATACAGACCTGTGGCTAAGGTAAATAAACCTAAAACAAATTAGCACTTTAACCGGAGTTTGATCCATGGTGACTTTGGATAACTGATAGCCATGGGCTTACATCATGCAAACTCAGTTCAAGAACTAGAGTCCTTGCTTGCTTGTTTTTATCACCCTTTTTCCTTTCACATAATCTCATTTAGATTATAAACTGGCGGATAAATTTATGCAAGTTGTTCTGAAATTCTTTTATGATCCAGGAAGATAAAAAGCACCTCAGAATCCTTAAGTGAATCAGTGAAAATAGTACTATTGGTGAGCACTCCAATCTCCCCATTTCTATTATTTTCTAACGTGTTTTTATTTTTAATATGTTTATTTACTTCTAAGTAAAATAATTCACATTTTTGATTCCGAGACTCAGGCTTTGCATCTCTTTGACACAATTTGTATTTTTCAGGCTTTGTGGGTCTTAAACTTGGATTTTCCTTGTCACCCTGATGTAACGTTCCTAATAGGAAAATATAAAAGAGCAATTTTGAATGTTCTTTCCAGAGTTGTTCACCCTGCTGGCAAAAATACAAGCGAAATGGAGTCTGTGACAAGGTACGTACAAGGGGCTCAGGAAATCTGACAGAAAAAGGCAGAGAGAGCCACATGGGCATCTGGTTCCCCCCAACACACACCTAGTTTTGTTCCCTGAGAGACAGGAAGAAGCCAAGTTTGGCCAATACAATCAAGCAATTTCATTCTCCTAACTCCAGGCACAACTAACTGTTTGGCATTCTTTTGCTGACAAATCTGCCCCAGCCTATTATGAGCACTTCCCCACCCCCGCTATGATTTCCAACTTCAAAGCCATTCTAAACACAAACTGCTTAGAAACCTATATTTTAAGCATGGACATCTGTATTATTGTCGGTTTGTTTTTTTTTAAATCACCCCCCTCCACATACATTTAATATATACTCTTCTCTCAGCCGAACTTCACTCGATTTCCTCCCATTTTGCCTGCTGACCTCCAGGACCTCCGCTAACTTGATGCCCCCACAGATATGGGACTACAAGTCCCATTTCGTCCTAGGTAGCACGCGACTAACGGCTAAGGGCAACTGGAAATTGTCCTCAATCTATCTGGTTATTTTAAAAGCCCCGCGGAAGCGGGAGGATCGCTTGGCGAACCGCTTATTTTTTTATTTTTGGTCCCAACGCAACTGACGTTACGCATAAATTACTCCCCATCTTAGCTACGGATACCTTGCCAAGCTCACAGCCAGACAGTATTTTTTTTTTGGGTGGGGGGGGGGAGATGACGGCGCCTTCCTTTTCGTCCTCAGTTCCGCACCGCGGTCTTTTCTGCAACACACACACCCCAGGGAGGAAGAGGTAGAGCACAATAGGGGTACCACTTTGTTTCGCTTCGTTTCCCCCCCCCCCAACTTCTTAAGGGCAGGCTCACTTCTTCAGCCCCCGCCTCCCCTCCGGCAGACCCGCCATCGAAGCACCGCAAACCGTCCGCGCCCCTCCCGATTCGACTCTTCCCCCCCCCTCCTTCCCTCCCCCACCCATCCCACTCACCGGGCAGCCCC
>JANHFL010005127.1:10575-24516 GCA_032468155.1 Oxyrhabdium leporinum
CCCGCGCGGCCGCATTCTGCACCAGTTGAAGTTTCCGGATGCTCCTGTTAGGGAGCCCCATGTAGAGGGCGTTACTTATATGCTTATATGAAATCTACTGAACGTTTCTAGAAGGCATGATTGGGAAAACTGAGTTGCAGTACAAATGATGGCATGATAGGAAGCAATTTCTCTTCTCAGAAAAAAAGATTGAAATGGGATTTGACAAGCAAGGCCCCTCTGCCTCTAACCCTGGAGACAGATTCCCAGACACCTTCATGATACCTTCATAGATGGGCCACCACGACTCATGTGATTTACAGCAATTAAAAGCAAACTCCATCTGAGCCCATGAAAGTCAAACTTCAGCTCTGGAGAAGGACAAAATTCTCTTTCAACTTCGTAGAATCCCATTCTTAGAATCTCAAGCACCAAATAAGCATTTTATAGACATGAGGAAGGGAAACGGAAAGTTGATAAAGACTAAATCACCCTCGGTTTCCATTTTGAGCCTTATTAAAGAAACTAGGACAGAGTAGTCAGAAATAATTGGCTGTGTTTAAAATAAAACATAATGTGGAATATTTCTACGGGCACAGAGAAATCTCCATTGTCCAATCTCTCAAAAGCATTTTGAAGCCAACCAGCAAATGACTTCATTGTCACTGAACGCCCCCCCGAGTGTTGAAAACGCCATACGAAGCAATCTTTACAAGGAGTCCTTGTTCAGCAACAATTGGCAATTATGACAGTGATGGAAAAGCAAGATGACAATCAAACCTCACATTTACAACCTTCACATACCTATAAAGCTGGGGAATTCTGGGAGTTGATATCCAGATGTCTCTGAGGTTGAGAAACCCTGTCCTAGAAAAAGGTGGTATATGGCTAGTCCTTAACTTACCACCACAATTGAGCCCACCATTTCATTTACTACGGGAGATTATTTGTTAAGCGAGTTTTGTCCCTGTTTCATGACCTTTCTTACTACAGTTGTTAAGTGACTCACTGCAATTAAATGTGGTTTTATATTCTGTAAGCCGCCTTGAGTCGCCACAGGAGAATAGGTGGCCATATAAATGCAATTAATTAATCCATTAATTAATTGTTAAGTTGGTAACACAGTTGTTAAGTCAATCTGGCTTCCCTATTGACTTTGCTTGTCAGAAGATGGCCAAAGGAGATCCCATGACCCCGGGACACTGCAAATGTCATAAATATGAATCAGTTGCCAAGCGTCCAAATTTTGATCGCGTGACCACCGGGATGCTGCAATGATTGTAAGTGTGAAAAATGGCCATAAGTCCCTTTTTTTCAGTGACGTTATAACTTTGAATGGTCACTAAATGAAGTACTGTAAATCAAAGAGTATCTGTACAAGTATCTGTAATAGCCTAGGATTCCAATGTGATTTTTCCTTTTTAAAAATAATGAAACTTTTTTTTGTGTGTTTAAAAAAACCCCCTACTTTTCGATGAGCGGCAAGCCACTGAATTCTGCCTGGGTGCTTCTGGGTACAATAAACTAGTTTCAGTCCCTCTACTGCTGGCCCAAGCAACAGAAGAGAAGCCTGGAGAAGACATAATTGCTTAGCGTCTTTCTACAGAGACAAATAAAACCCAGGACTGAGATGAGAAAGCAGGTGCGGCAAAAACTTCAATCAGATTTTCCAGGCTGGGAGGAACAGGCAAGACAGTTTCTTTCCTGTTTGACTTATTAATCATCAAGCACTACCTGATTTTTATGCCAAGGCAGGGAAAAGCCAAATCTGCAGATGGAAGCAGAAGGGAAACTGGACAGAGGTAGGAATGTGATGGGTGTAGCTTTAACTTATTGCATGGATGGAAAAAGATTTCCAACCGCTTCAAACTTGCTGACAGTAGAAACAGCTAAATTTCTCTCCCTCTGCCTCTCCAAAATTGGAGGAATTGTTATCATATTCCCCCTTTTTGTTTTTGGAAATAGCCGATCATTCTACCTTTGCCAAGATGTTAAAGGTAATCAGACTTCTCTTCCCGAACATCTCTTTGCTTTTTCCAGCAGAACTTAAGAATCATTAAATCATAGGAGAAGGGTTGGAAGATACCATCAAGGTCATGGGTCCTCTTGTTGTATTAATTCAGCCAATGGTGAGATCACCCAATAGTGGTATCATGGAGTCCATATTTAACCACTTTATGAAATGTGGAGTGCTCTCTGAGCTTGGTTCTTTTCTTGCAGACATTTCATTACTCAGTTAGGTAACATTATCAGTGCTTATATATAAGCAGTTGGCCTGTTAGTGTTGGTGGAAGTGTTCTTGATAATTCCTTAATTAGACTGTTGTTTACCGAGTTAATAAATTCTTGATTGGGGTATTGCTTACTGCTTAATATTAATAGCACTAAGACTTATATATACCTCTTCACAATGCTTTAGAGCTCTCTCTAAGTGATTTACAGAGTCAGCATGTTGCTCCCAACAATCTGGGTCCTCATTTTACCAACTTCAGAAGGACAGAAAGTTGAGTCAACCGTGAGCCGGTCAGAATCAAACTCCTGGCAGCGAGCAGTGAGTTAGCGTGCAATACTGCATTCTAACCACTGTGCCACCATGGCTCTTAATCTCTGCTTATCTGGGTGTTGACTGCTGGTCAGGAGGTCATGGTGATCTTTTAGCTTTTTTATTGTCTCTTTTGAATGTTAGGTAGGTGTTGTTTATCTCTACGTGCCTGTTGATGGCTAATTTGTCTGAATGGCAGGCATCCGTGAATTCTCCCATTTTAACCAGGTCAATATCACAATATCACTTTGTCAAAGGCCTTGCTGAGATCTGGGTGCACTATGTAAAACATTCCCCAAGTTGGGGAGCTGAAGTCCACACACCTTGCTGAGATTGAGAAATACTGATCTAAGACATTCCCTGATCGACTAATCTAGTCACTCTATTAAGAAGTGAGGTTGGTCTGCCATGACTAACTTTCTCTTACTTCTCCCACTTAAGCTCTGTAAAGACAGCAACAGTTCCTGGCAGAATGTGGCTAGGAAATTACAGCAGCAAAATTTACTTTTATGCTGGCTCAGGACTGGAATGCCTTTCAGCAAGCACAAACCTGGTTGCTATTTAAAAAAAAAAAAAATGCTGGCAGAATATAATTCTGAACTGGAAAATAATCAGAGGAGGTAGAGTTATGTAGAGGTTTTTTTTTCCACTACCCATTCTCCCTAGCTGATTTTATACCATCCATATGCCATTTTGTCAATACACTGGGGGGGAAAAAAGCCTCTCCTTCAATTTATATATTTCATCCCAGCCAATACAACCAATTAAAGGTTCAGTTTTCCGATCAAAAGTTATTTAGACTGCATGGGTAAATTGGAGTGTTCTTGCATGAACTTCATCTCGGTAAGAGTTCGTATTTGCTGGCAATCCGTCACTTCTTAGCAATTCATTTCCAAAGGTTGATCAGGCTTGAAAGCGATAGTGCCCAGAAAAAAAATGAATGGGGTAGAAAAGGCACTTAATTAAACTGCCACCTCAAGTCTGGAGACAGACAGTGCTGTATCTCTGCAGAGATGTTGTGCAGATAAAGGTCTTACACATCTTGATTTTCTATTAAACAAGCCTCCTTAACACCAACTAGACATGGATGAGAGTTATCAGGCAGGCTTGAGCTTCAGGCTTTAGTGACTGTGGCTATAAAGACAGGAGCCCAGACAGACCCTGCTCAGTTGCTCATGTTCTACAAGGCAGACCATCTCACCTCTGAAGATGCCAGCTACAGTTTGGGCAAAACATCGGGAAATCTGTTTGCTAGACTAGACGGACACTAAACACTGCAGTCCAGCATTGCCAGGAGATACCAGTCACAAAAGCTTACATGAGCAAGGTAGTGGGTGTTTAATTTAAAAACAAATCCTTTCTCACCCTATGGGTGGTCTGTGTCTTCCTCAATCACAGGTCTTCTACCAGAAGTCTATAGGCTTCATTTAATGACCCCAGAATCCCTTGCGGGGTGGAGTCTGGGCAACTGAAAGGAGCTGTGCAGAGAGTTTTAATGGCCGGATGCCCTTCCTGTCACCAATGTGGAGTTTTGATCAGCAGATATATTCTCAGTGTGCCAAGAAAGAGAAACATCTGCCTCTACCTAGGATCGAACTCAAAGCCTCCTGATTGTGAGTTGAGAGCTCCACCTCTGGGCCACCCTCCCCCACTCCTCTTGAGGGTTCTGTGCATACACATAACCATATCCCAAATTACATTTTTAAAAAGAATTTGAGATTAAAAAGGAATCAAGAAGAAAGCAAAACTAAAATAATAATAATAGCCGTTTAAACCAGGGATGGAAAATTAAACCCTCTGGAATAGGTTTTAGAAAGAGCAACCTCTGATTAAGTCCTAGTGGTGATTGTCCTCCTGTTAATTCAGGAAATAAAGTCTATATCTAGTTCATATCTTGGAAAAGGCATTAACTAACAAGGCAATTCTTCCCAAAACAATGTAGTCTGGATTCCCAGGAGGCTGCTTTCTAGGGAGCGTGGAGGCAGTGGAGATTGGAAAGTTTGGTCAGCAGGAAGATGGTTAAAATGGTTCCTCTCTAGCTTTTCACAGACTTTGTGCTTTGTTTATATACAACTGGATGTTTATATACAACAATGAAACAATAAACATCAGTCTGATCAAGGAATGATCAAGAACATTCCCATCAACACTGACAGGGCAAGTCACAACGGAGGCCAAATTCCACTCCTTTTAGCCCTGATGATGTTACCTACTTGGGTAATGAAACATTGACAAGAAAACCAAGCTCAGATTTGTAGCTTTGCAAATAGTTGCTTTAGTCTGGCAAGATTTTGTCTATAGGTAAGAACAATAATGGAAACTACTCTTAAGTATCTCTATGTGTCATTCTTCATTCTTTGGGCCTAATACCAGTTGTTGTAGGATGTTCACCCTTCCCATTTTCTGATGCATCTCTGCCCTTTTGCACTACCACAAAGTGCAGAGGGGAGGTATGATGCTAGTTAAGAGTTGGAATGGGAAAACCCAGGTTCAGCCATGGAAAAGTATTGAATATCAAGCCCTATCAAACCAGACCTTCTACAAGAGTTGGTCAAATAGCTTTCTTTATTGTTGATCACCAGTTTACAAGAAACTTGCCAGACTATCTGTCTTCTCTGGGAAAATGGCAAATAAAGATCTAAGGGGTGGACCTCAAACATTTCCCCTCCAAACCGATTGTAAATTGGAATGTCTTTTACCTCCCCTCCCATTTGGGCCTCCTTTCCTTCAGAAGGAGGTTTTACCACATTGAGTGGATCATTCAAAAGTCCTTACAGTGGTTAGAGTGCAGTACTGCAGGCTACTTCTGCTGAGTGCCGGCTGCCTGCAATTTGGCAGTTTGAATCTCACCAGGCTCAAAGTTGACTCAGCCTTCCATCCTTCTGAGGTGGATAAAATTATTGTTGGGGGCAATATGCTGGCTCTGTAAACCGCTTAGAGAGAGCTGTAAAGCACTGTGAAGCGGTATATAAGTATAAGTGCTATTGCTATAGCTAAGACTAAACAAAACTTCTCAGTGCTAATGGATACTTTGGCTCCCATCTCTCTCTACTGGGTATTCCTACTGTGCCCTCAGGTCCCTGAAGCCCAAGAGCTCCAAAAGGCAGGACACCTGGCTTCCAGCCCTCACCTGAGAGAAAGGCAGTTCTCCAGTTAGCTGTTTTCCCAGCATCACCATCCGGGCGACCCAAAAGAAGAGAAGATCGCTCCCTGTCTCCAAAAGGTTGTTGGGAAAGAACTGCTGGAGGTCTTCTGTCTGAGGGAAAGAGAGATGCCTCTGAGATCACCATCACCATTAGGGAACACCTTATTCACAAGAATCCTGTCCATCTTGGGAAATCATCTAGCTAGAGGGTCCTCTGAAGGTCCCATGTTCACAAGCGGTGAAAAGATTGAATCCAGGAAGACTTAGGGGGTGATTGCTCTGGAACTTGTTACAGCCCACTGATGCAATTGGTCCATCCACCCCTAGAAATCCAGACTGAAGAAAAGACAACACTTCTTCTTTAGCACATTCTGGATACATAACCAGGGAATGAATGGGCAGCCACTGAGTTACATCTGGCTGTTTTTATATTGGTGCTGACTGGGTTGTTGATTTTTATGGGAAGATGCAGGGTGTTATTTAGGGGTTGTGTTTTACATTATTTTACACTGTATATTTTTCAGCGTTGTTTGGAGTAGGTGGTATAGATAATCTATAAAATAAAACACATTTTAAGAAAACAAGTGGTCATTTTCACCTTTTTTTTTGTTTTATCAATCTCAGGAACCTCTAGTAGGAAAGTGAGGGGTTGGAATGATTAATCCACAGGATGTTGTAAATCATAACACGGTTTGTATTATTTTAGTATTTTGGGTGGGAAGAGGCGGTGTGATTTGCAAGTCACGGCTGATGCCTTCACATTCTTGATCATCCCAGCCACCTCTGGCTCAGTCATTAAACCATAGCTAAACAAACTTATGGTTTTCCATGATGGGTGAATCAAGCCTAAATCTCCTTGTCCAAACTGTGAAATGTAAAGACCAACAACCCAACTCTTGGCTTGATTCGGAAGACAATGAGGACAGACTCGGGTGTGGGGTTTATGTGGGCAGGGTCTCTTGCCAGCTCCAGTCCCATCAGATCTGGAAGGAGCCAGATGGGTCGAAAGCTGCAAAATCCTTGTCTGCCAAAGTTTTTAAAACATGCTCTTTTTTCTATTATGACAAGTTTCACAGGAAAGCAATCAAGTGCCAAAATGCCACCCGCTTCAAATGTTCTGACGCTCTATCATTTCTGGGCAGGATTTATCAGAAACGTCCAGTAGCAGAACATGATGCTTCCAAAACAGGTTTATCCTGGTTTGTGGATTGCAATTCACACATTCCATCCAGAAAGGCCGACAGCCATGGCTGGTAAGAAAGGGAGTTTGATTGGCACGTATAATTTCCAGTGAGCCTGAGCCAGGGAGGATGGGAATTGGGATCCAATGGGATCCAGCTCCCCAAACACAACAAGTTAACTCTGAAGTTAACTCAAAGATTTCTTTATTAGGAGTGCCGGCAGCCCCGGCAAAAAGTTTCTCTCTCAACGCAGGCTAACAAGTCCATCTGGCCGAAAGATGAATAGTTGTCTGTCACATCTATTCGTTTCTGCTCCCTGCCTTTTATCCCCAGAGTTAGGCTGGGGCTGCGTCAGCAGCGATGGCTCTTCCTTCCCCAGGATCGGTCCACGGATTTCCACTGCTCTCCTCTTCTTTGCCTTCTGCACAGCCATGTGTCAGGCACTGGACCCAGCTCTTCCTCATCAGCCACTTCCAGACCTGGGGGCTGTTGACTCTCCCATCCGAGGGCTGACAAACGGCTCAGGCTCCGTCTCTTGTCTCTCTCTCTCTCTGCCAGCTCCATTTCCTCTTCCCCCTCGGAGCTCCCAGGTTGCCCTGATCCTGACCCTGACTCCCACGCCACCTCCTCCTCCTCTGATTCGGCTGCTGGAGGGGCTGGCGACCGATAGGCCACAACAAATATACCTAGATGTAGGAAAGCTGGATGTAGTCTAACGAGAGTAACTTTGGGAGACAGGAGCAAAAGCATTTACTTGGGCAGTGGTCACATAAGAGACATCTTAGGCCACAGAATGAACGGGAATGGACAAAGCGTCTCAGAAGGGACCCTCCTTAGTTCTCTGGAAAGCAAAGGCAAAGGAGGGGAGAAGGCCTGCAAGATTCTTACTGCAACCTTAAAATAAAGATATTGTTACTACTCATGGCTTTGGTTTCCTGTCCAGACTACCACAGATATGCTCAATGCAAGCCAACTGCTCTAGTTCTCCAAAAGTTACTCACCTTGTGGGGCCAGCCCAAAGCAACAAAAGGGAAAAGGCTGGAGGAGAACCAGGTATCCAAGACATCAGCATCTAGAGAAGAGAAAAGCAAATGGAAAATTTTCCTTTAAAAACATCTCACAGCCCCTCAGATTCTAAAAGATTTGGTGAAGCCAGATGTTTGTGGAAAAAGTTTCCTAGAAATAGGAAGGCAACAGGGACCCGTTCTGAAAAGTCTTCCAATTCTCCTAAGTGCTATTTCTAACTGCCTCCCCCAGTCTTAAAAGGTCTTGGGAGAAAGTCTCAGCAGGATTCAATTAAGTGTTTGAATGAAAGCGGATATGGGAGAATATAAATATATAAATAATAGAGGCATTAAAAGTCTAAACCACATCAGCACCGCCAGATTAAACCATCATCGGTAAGAACAAATCCATATGGTAATTAAATTATTATCAAATCACTGTACCCGTCACATAGTATGGCATAAAAGAAAAATCACACAATTAGATACTAGCCAATGCCAATAAGACAGCATCATATAAACCAATAAAATAAAATAAATAACTAAATAATCACGAAAGCAGTTATCTGTAACTTTTTCAGAAGGCCATGTCAGCAACTAGACCAGACCAGGAAGTCAAGTTCACAAGACGTTTAAAAATATTATTATTCAGACTGGCAATAACTGCAGAATCTTAAAAGTCTGATTGGGCTGTACCTCCTCCTCCTTCTTATAATTTGGTGAATTAGGGAAGTATCTGTCCAAGGCACTTCTGAATGTTATCTGGCTGTTCTGGATTTAAACTAAGCTTCAAGTCCTTTTTTTTTTTGCCTAGGCTCCTGTAGGTCTTCATCAAGATCATCTTCCTTGTTCTCTACAGGCCTGTCAACTCTGAAGCGAACCTGGCTGAAGCCATTTTTTCCTGCCTCATATTTGCCACGAACTTTGAAAGGGAGATGGAAAGTAGATAGACCAGGTACCAGTCAAAACAAAACGCTTTCTTGTGTGAACCAAGGTCATCCCAACAGGTGGCAAGTGAAGGAGGAGAGGAGTGACCAAGCAGCCCCCCAGCTACTTTCATTGGACAATGTGACAGATAACACCTGGGGGGGGGGATATTTGCTCTTTTAATTAGGGGAAAACTGTGAAACTTTTAGAGTTGGTTTTCACTAGCTGTGCCGATATGATGTATCCAATAAACATGTTCTTTGAGAAATCTACCTGCCTCGAAGTTCTGCTTTTGGCGGATGCGTTAGTCGGAACACTGACACAGCCATCCTATTGGGGCTAAGCCTGACATCCACATAATTGGAGCCATTAAGAAAAACTCTGTTTCAGCTCCTCTAATCTTGCAAAAAAACCCATGGGATCTTCAAGGATTTTTTCCCATGATGAGTGTACTGGATAGATCGTTTCTAGTTGGAGAATGTAGCCCCCAAGGTACCTTGGACCCAAACCATCAAGGGCATTAAGGTTAAAATTAGCACTTTTAATTTCACTCAGAGGCCTCTTGTGAATACTCATTAAAACGCCTTCCTAGGAATGCGAATTCTCTTTTCCTCACAGAAATGTAGTCCTCAACTTATGATCGCAGTTGAGCCAAACATTTCTGTTGTTAAGTGAGACAGCTGTTGAGTTTTGTCCCGTTTTATGACCTTTCTTGCCACAGTTGTTAAGAGAATTTAGTGGCACGGTTGTTGAGTGAATCTGGCTTCCCCACTCACTTTGCTTGATAAGATGATTTGCGAAAGATCATTGCATGACCCTGGGCTGCTGCAACCTTCATAAATATGAACTGGTTGCCAAGCATCCCAATTTTGATCACCTGACCACAGGGATGCTGCAACGGTCGTAAGTGTGGAAAATGCTCATGTCACTTTTGGGGGGCGCTGTTGTAACTTTGAACGATCGCTAAACAATTAGTTTTGTCAGTCGAGGACTACCTACAAGCTCCTATATTGTTGCTTTACCTCTCACCAGCTCCAGCTGGTGTTCGGATCTTCCCAGCATGCCAGCTGCTTTCGTCCGAGCTTCTGCTTTCGTCCTGCCCACTACCCATAACCCATCGCTCTCCTTCTGCTGAAATGCATGCACAATGGAATATAAGTTGCACAGTGGCTGAGAGAAACAGACATATCCCACTCCCTCCTAGCCAGGAATTCATTCACAGTTCCTACAGTTATAAAGGTTGATGCTTACATCTTCTAGGTCAGGTGACCCAGGAATCACGACCCGGTAGGCTGGAATCTGATGACCCCACCACAGTTGTCGAGAAATACACCAGTCACTAAGCAAGGACACCAGAAAGGAGGAGTTTAAGAAGGTAAGAAACCCTGCTGCATCATGTTAGACCATTTAGCTTGGTCTTCCCTAAACCAATTCTTTTGTATAATTGGCTTGGAGTTGCAATCTCTAAACATCTGCAAAAGCTCAGCTCAAGAGACCATGCAATGCTACTGCCACCAAGACTGAGCAGTGGTGACCCAAACACAGAATAAATTAAGCCAATAAACTATTTAATAAAGAACATTTTTCACCTGCAATGGACACGGAGGTTACAATGCTGTGCCAATCTTCAAAAACATGAATCCCACGCAGCCAAGCAGGGGATACGAAAAAGAACATGCAAACCATTCATGGGAGATCTCCCTTGTCTTACTTGATGTTCAAGAGCCAGGTCCTCCAGTTTTTCTCATAAAATTGGGGCACGAGCTTCAAAGATCCAGATTCCACAGCCTTAGGAGATAAACGGGAGAGGTGAAATTTTTATAGAATCTATCTATTGTTTACCTTCGTCATCAATGTGTTTATGACAAACCCGTACAATTTAATGTCATATACCTCTACAGCAAAGCTTTAATTTCTATGACTGGAATCAGAGGTCACAAGAAGCCATAATAGCGTTTGTTTTATTTTAGCTTATTTTATTTATGTGTCGGCTGGATTGCTATGGTAATAAATAATCTTTAGAATCAGGCCACGGGCATTTCCGCACAGACCATATAGATCAAACAAACATGGCTGACATGTATAAATATATTACAGGTAGTCTTCAATTTATAACCAAGTTCAAAGTTACAAAGGATCTGAAAAAGAGGACTCACGATCCAGATCCCAAGTTCTGACAGTCACCTCTCCTTGTAGTCACGTCACCGCATTTTGGGTTCAGCAACACAGCCCCATTTATAGCTGATTGCAGCAACCCATGGTCATGTAACATGACTGCATGTTACAACAGTTTTGCCGAAAACCGACACTTACTTCCAATTTTCTGCAAAAATGTGCCATAGCAAACAATGGGTTCATTTACCTACCACCATGCTTGCTTAATGATCACTTCAAAAAAAAAAGGTCATCAAATCAGGTCGGTCATGTGGCCAGCCTATTTTCTGACCATTACGACTTACGATGGTAACAGGCAGGCTCCATTATGGTCATAATTCGAGGACTGCCTGCAGATTCATTCTTAAAATAAAAAGATATTGACGGGCCCGCCAATTCTTCAAACAGACCAAAAATAAATAAATAAATAAAATTGGAGCAGGGGCTGGTAACTATGGCAACTTTATGACCTGTGGATTCCAACACCCAGATTTCCTGAGACTGCCACAGCTGGCTCAGGAATTGTGGGAGTTGGAGTCCACAGGTCATAAAGTTGCCATAGTGACACCCCCCTCCCCACCCCCGAATTGAAGTGTTACCTCTAAGGCGCTTTGAGCAATGGCTTCACTTCGGACAAACCACTGGTTCTTCAAGAGGATTTCAATCACATCTCCAGAGCGGCTGTAGGAAACAAAAATAAACCAAGGGCTCCCTTACAATCTATTTGTTTCTTTTGATTTTATCTAGGCCCCATTTTTCCACTCGGGTAAGCATGTGAGGCAGCTACAAAAATTCAGAAATGAAAACAGAACACAGTTAATGATACAAAGCTAGGAACTAAAGGACTTAAACCTTTAAAGTAAAGGCAGAAGAAGCTTACATTGTCAATACAACTTCTAAAAGGTTAATAAACATATAGATATTTGAATTGTACCAACAAAGCTAAGTATGGCATTGGAAGACCTTTGCAAAGTGCGTTTAAGGTTCCTATGGGGTCCTTGGCGCTCTCTGAGCTTGATGGTTTTCTTGCAGACATTTCATTATCAAACTAGATAATATCATCAGTGCTGGCATATGATCATCATCATCATCTTCTTTTAACGACCCCATAATCCCTTGTGGGGTGGAGTCTGAGCAACCGAATGGTGTTGAGTGTTTACTGGCCGGATGCTTTTCCTGTCGCCAATGCGGAGTTATATTCAGCAGATACATTCTCAAAGGTGCCCAGAGAGAGAAAAATCTGCCTCTACCTAGGATCGAACTCACACACTCCTGATTGTGAGGCAAGAGCTCCATCTCTAGGCCACACCACACCACTCACTGCTAGCAAATGACATGTTATATACTATGTATTTTTGTCAAATGTTTACCCTGTCTGACCGCCTGTGGCTTCTTGGCAGCTTCCCACAAAATCTGACCCATGACCCTGAAGGGAGGGAGGCAAAGAAGGACAGGAGGAAGCTCAACTTAAACATTTCAGGGTCCCATTACCTGCAAACAGGAAGGACTAAGCAATGGTCTTTCGCACCCCGATAGAGCCCTTTTTCCTTCAAAGCAGCCAATACTTTCTCTCGAGCCAGGAATCGATGCAATCCCTGAAAAAGGAACCACCCATGTCCAAACCAACTCAGTGGCATCTATTTTACTACGGCAACTGGTTGGGCTGCCTCTTCAAAAAGGGCAACACCTCCCCCCTCCCCCCAAAAACATATTGAGCTGTCTTGAGTCATAATAGAAACATTATAAATTCCAACAATGGGCTTACTTGCACCCATTCTCCACATTCTGCGGTCATTGTGCCGTTTTCTGCAATAACTGAAATGAGCGGCAAATTGTGCCTCTGGGCCAGTTTGTAGTCAACGTGGTTGTGTGCTGGAGTGACCTTCACAGCCCCTGAAAGATGGTGTGAAGCACAAGCTGAAAGCCATCCCTCCAGGCAAGCATTTGCCACACCAACATCTGGCTTCTGCCAGGTGGGAGCGAGCTGTGTTTCTCACCTGTGCCCATCTGCGGCTCCACTGCTGGATCCGTAATGATCGGAAGGAGACGTCCGGTGAATGGGTGGCACACTCTCTTGCCATGCAAGTGCTGCCAAAAACATGCCAGAAAGACAGTTCAGGTGTAGGGTGAAGGGGTTGGGCAAAACTTTTGTGACAATATGGCTTCCCATGGACTCAATAGGGTAGAATATGCAAATCTGGTTTATCCCATTTTAGGCTATAAAGTGATAAGGGCCAGTATTATGGGCATTGATTTTTCAGGATTTCCTTAAAGCAGTGTTTCTCAACTTTGGCAACTTTAAGATGTGTGGACTTCAACTCTCAGAATTCCTCAGCATCTTCCTGGCTGAAGAATTCTGGGAGTAGAAATCCATGCATCGTAAAGTTGCCAAGGTTGAAAAACATTGCTTTAGAGTAAAGATGGATCAATTGAAATCCAGAGTTCATATATGGCTCCCCCAACCTCTTTTGGAAGTTTTTATATGTTCCAAAATCACAGGGCAAAATTTCATGAGAAATCACTAAATTACACCATGCAGGTTTTTTTTTTTTTAAATATTAAAATGGTATGTTATGCTCCCAAAGGTTTAATACTTTAATACTTCCTTTCTGACACTCCCACACCAACATTCCAGCTTTTCTCCCTCCAGAGACACATGTATCTCCCCAAATCTCTTGTAGTCTTAGAAGTTGGGAGTGGGGGATAGAAGTCCTTCTACTTATGTCCTTCCTGGTCAAGGATCTCAATCAGAGAGAACCCTTTAACCAGAGGTGAAATCTAGCTGGTTCGCACCGGTTCAGGCGCACCGGTAGGGAAAATTTTGATTGGTTCGGAGAACCGGCAAATATCACCTCTGGCTGGCACCGCCCCTGCCTGCCTGCTCACCGCTTGTCCCACCCCCTGCTCATCCCACCACACCTGCCCACTCGCCACTCGCCTCCGCCTGCCCAATCACTATTCATCTCGCCTCCCCACCCCAGCATAGGCTTAGCAGCCGATGTAAGCTTAC
>JANHFL010005127.1:24616-42627 GCA_032468155.1 Oxyrhabdium leporinum
TACAGAATTTTGGTGTACAACTTCACCTAATAGCTATTTTTCTTTTGGGCAGTGGGGGGGGGGGGAGTTCATCAGAAGCCCTTTCACTGAAAACCTCAGTCAAATCTTTGTATTCCTTTGGGATCAGATGATCCAGCATTTCCCACCCCAGGTTGGCCATTTCTTCCCCCCGCTTTTGGTTCTCCGGTTCTGCAAAAGTAACCTGTTTTTGAAATTGGATAGAATCGTTACTCCAATTTCTCTTAGGGTTCCATTTCTTTAGCCATGCTAACCCCAGAACCAGGAACCATTTTATTCCAGGTGCTACGATAAATGTGAGGTTTTCTTGATGCCCCGCCATAGTCATTTGTAGCGGTTCTATAGCAAAAAGGGCTGGTTTTCTCCCCACCACTGAGCCATCAAGCTGACAAAAAGCGATTGGGAACCATAACCTCTTCAGTTTTATCCCCAGTTTGCCTGCCAGGGTTGGGCTAATTAAACATCTCATGCACCCAGAATCTAGAAAAGCAGATATTTTTACCTCTTTGTCCAAACTGGGTATGAATAGTCTCAAAGGGAGAGTGATTGGTTCAATGGGATTGCTTACCAGTTCCTCATCTTCTGGATCACTTTCAGACAGGTCTGAGTAGTCCTGGGGTTTCCCCGGAGTTTCATCTCCCGAGTGAGGGGGGGTCTGAAATTCAACGGTCCCCCTGCTCCTCAGTGTGGTTTTAGGTTTCCGTAGTCCAGGGGTTGCAGGTCTCCTCCCTGATGGTCGCTCCAGCTTCTTTGCTGGGGTCTTGGAGTGGCAATCGGCGGCACGGCAACCCTCCTTCCCACACTTGAAACAGGTTGAGGGCTTTGGCAGGTAAGCAGCCGATGGTTTAGGCAGATCACCAGTCCCCGAAGGGAGGGATTTTTTCCATGGGCAGTTGCCCCCTCGGTACTTGCTTCTGGCCAGGTCAATTTCTGCTTCTTCCATGGTGAAGTACCAATCCTGCAGTAGTTCAGGGGTTATTCTTGCCACGAAGGCATTGTGGAGGTCATCACTGAGCCCATCTTGGTAGTAGCTAACTAAGATGTCCTCTGGCTAATTCATATGACAGGCAAGCTCCCGGAACTCCTCGGTGTACTGTCCAACAGACCATCGTCCCTGCTTAATAACTTTGATTCGATCCCAGGCTTTTCTGTTTGCTAGTGGGTCTTTGAATCTGTGGTGTAGGGTGGTCATGAAACGATCAAATTCACGCAATTCTGTGGCAGTGGTATTGTGCAAGGACACCATCCATCTGGCGGTGGCTCCATCTAGGGCTAGGGTCACAACTCAAATTTGGGTGCTGTGGGAAGGTAGATCGTACCCGTATTATTGCATGTAAGTGCTTACATGTGTCATGAAGAATCCCAACTGTTGTGGATCCCCATCGAATCTTACGCCCAGCCGCAGTAGTTTCCTCTCCATTTGCAATCCTCTCAATGGTGGCTGGGGGGGTCCCATGGCTGCACCTGCCAGGACTCTGGCAGCTGTGGCAGGCTGGTCAACGATGGCAGGTTCTGGGGTGGCGGCTTTGTCAATATCAGCTGGCACTTCTGGCCTTGCATCTCAAGGTAGTCGCTGTGTCAGGGTTCCATCAAAGTTTCAACAAACTGCTCAGCACTCAGATAATAAATAATCCAAATCAGAGTTTATTGAAGAAACCATGTTGGCACATCTGGGAAAAACCTGAATTTGAAAAGCCAGTTTTTTTCCACACCCAAAAGAATTCAAAGATCCACCTCTTTACCATCATCATACATCACATTCCCCAATCAAGCTTATACCCATCATCCCTCATCCATCTTATCACTCCTCTTCCAGGTGCTAACTAGGATGGCCTTGAAACATTTACCAAGAATGTTGTTATGTCTAAATTATCTTCTAACTACATGAGAAAGTAAAAACCCCTTTTTTCCCCCACACACTTTTTGTGGCAGCTTGCAGAGGCCTCGCAATTATGGCTTCCAAAGCTGACACTTTCATGACTAAAGCGGAACTAGAACTCACAGTCTCCTGGTTTCTAGAACAGCACTTTCTCCACAACACCACACTGGCTGTCTTAAACCTTCAAGAGACTCAGCCTGTTGTTAGTTCAGAAAATTGTCACTCTCACTTCGATCCAAACATTGCAGCCTCTTCACCTCTAATACTCACTCCTCGACCCACTTCCATACTTCTTGAAGAAATTCATCGCGTGACAGATCTTGCCGCAAAACTCCCTTTTCTTTTTGGATCTTTTTCTCTACCACCGCCTGGTCAGATGAACAAAGAACATAAAAACTCGTGAGAGACTCATGAGGGAGGTGAAGAATCTTATCCAAAGAGTACGCAAGTAGTCCTCCACTTACGACCACAGTTGAGCCCCAAAATTCCCATTGCTGAGCAAGGCAAGTGAATTTTGCTCCATTTTATGACATTTCTGGCCACAGTTGTTAAGTGAATCAGTGCATTTGTTAAGCTAGTAACACACTTGTTAAGTGAATCTGGCTCCCCCATTGATTTTGCTTGTCAGAAGCTCACAAAAGGTGATCACATGATCCCGGGATCCTGCAACCATCATAAAAACATGCCACTTGCCAAGCATCCGAATTTTGATCCTGTGACTATAGGGATGCCGCAACAGTCATAAGTGTGAAAAAACAGTCATAAGGTACTTTTTGCAGTGTTGTTATAACTTCGGTCGCTAAACGAATGGTTGTAAGTCGAGGATTATCTGTATATTTAAATGTGCTGAGATTTCTTTTCATGTTTTCTGACTTGATTCAGAGCTGCTTTGGCAGAATGAGGAGTCTTCCTCTTGGGGCAAAATGTTGGGTTATAATATGCAAATTAATTCACATTCACCCCGTTTTCCATCCCAAGAATCCTTCCAGTTAATTCCAAAAGGATTAGAATCCTTACAGGAGGCAGAAGACTAATCCATGGTTATTCAGGATTAAAAGCTTCCCGCTTTGAACTGCTGATTCTCACCTGAGTTGCAATTCCAGCATGATCAGAACCCGGAAGCCATAGAACTCGATAGCCTTGCATTCGTCTCCTGGAACAGATCAAGAAGAAGAAGAAAATCTAAAATTCAACTCTCTTCTTTCAAAGTTCCAAATCCTTAGATGGCTTTCAGATTCAAACAGAAATGCCCAAAATGCAGAGGAACAGGAAAGGAAAACCACTGCCGTCGCCTAAGGAAATATTTCTCAAAATGTAGGTTTAAGATTATTATTATTATTATTGAATTTATATACCGCCCCATTCCGAGGACTCGGGGCGGTTTACAACTACAATTACAAACATAAAAACCATTTAAAACTCCTTTTAAAACCCCGTTTAAGACCAATAAACAAATTTAAAAGAGCCGTTTAAAAGAATTAAAAAGAAAACCAATTAAAAAACCTGGAGTTGAAGTTCACCCATCTTAAACTTGGCAAAGTTGAGAAACACTAAATTAAGGAATGGGTTGTCCCTAACATTAAATTAAGGAATCAATTTGTCCCTTGAAATTGAGGACAAATCATTGCCAATAGAAGCAATCCAGTCACATGACTCTTAATTTCTCAGGAGTAATGCCATTTTTTGGTCTTTGTCAGTCTTTCTATAGATATCTCTATTTCTCAGTGATATGGTATGACCAAATGCATCACTAATGAATTTAAGGCCTGTGAGGGGGCCATCACTATTAATGCTTAATGCTAGAGCAGGTGTGTCAAACTCAAGGCCCGGGGGCTGGATCCAGCCCGTAGGGTGCTTAGATCTGGCCCGCAGGGCCACCCTAGAAACAGTGAAGGACCGGCCCGCAGTGCCTCTGCAAGCGAAAACAGAGCCTGGGAGGGTTGCATGTGGCCTTCCCAGGCTCCGTTTTCGGCCGCGATGGCCGCCTGTAACCCTCTGCCAGCAAAAACGGAACTCAGGGGTGTATGTTCGTGCAGCCTCCCCAGGTCTCATTTTCACTGGCAGAGGGCTAGGAAAACAAACTAAAAACAAAGCAAAAGGAGAAATGTCTCCCCTTTTGCATCTGAGCATCCAAAAAGGGACAGGAACGGAGAAAGGGAAAGACAAAGAAAAAGAAAAAGAAGGAAAGATAGGAAGAGAGCACGGAAGGAAAAAGGAAAGAGGGGAAGGAAGAAGAAAGGAGAATGAAGAGGGAAGGAAAAAGAAGAAAAGGAAGGAAGGAAGATTATAATGAGAGAGAGGGAGGGTATGAGGGAAGTCCTGCCTTAGCACTTGGCCATCACAGGTGCCCCCGACATGAGTGACATTGAACTGCCCCCGCCCAGGTCAAACACAACCCTGATGCAGCCCTCAATGAAATTGAGTTTGACACCCCTGTGCTAGAGGATCTGCACACCCATTTCCCAACTCTCCAGAAACACACTTACCATCGTACCAAAGCATCTTCAATAGCCACAGTCAAGGCATGCCCCAGGTGAAGGGATCCTGTGACATTAGGTGGTGGGAGAGAGATAGAAAACGTTGTTGGCTTCCTGTGGGGCAGGTGTTGCTGTCAAAAAGAAGAACTGGATTTAGCATCACTCTGAGTTCACCACCATACCATCCTATAGAGGCTCCATGCTGGTACTACAAAACCTGAAACTCTTAAAAATGTGAGGGAAGGACTCTTCTTCTGTTTGTTTACAAACTGAGTATGAAAACAGTTTGACTAGCATTTTCCACAGAAAAATACTGTTCACAGAGAAACACAAACAATTCCTGGGTTAAGAACAGACTCCGTTCTTAACTCATTTAAGTCAAATTTGTACAGGTAGTCCTCGACTTACCTTGATATATCAAAGTCTAATATTAATAATTTTATAGAAACATTTTTACCTGGCATTCTGGTTTAAAAAAACCTTCTTTCACCCACCAAGGATACCAAGCAGCTTCAACATAGCGTGGACTATAGGAAGTGGGCAAAGGTGCTGAGGTATCTGTGGGAAAAAGTCATTATTAAGATCCCATATAAAAACAAGCATTTGAACAATCTGAAGGTCCAAAATTTTGTTACATGAGTGCAGCAAAACTGAGCACAGAATATAGAAACAAACATTCTAAAATTCTCAATTTCCAGATGTTAAAAAGGACATTTATTAAGGATGATCAAGATAAAAAGATCTGGAGAACATGTGTACAGAACCTTAGATCCCTAACAATACAACTCCATGCAAAAATTATGCTAGAGGAGCATATAAATATGCTATAAATATAGGTGTATAAAAAATCAGGCCCCATAGACAAGTTAATGCCACGAGCTTCATTAAATGTTCAAACATAAGTTAATCCATTTATTAAATGTGCTGCAGTTGCCCACTCTATTCTAGATTCTAGATAAAATACAAAGTCTAGAAATACAATTAAACACAGAGAAATAAGCAGCTTGAACTATAACAACCAAAATGTCAAACCATATAGATACAACCAGGGCCCCACAGATATACCAATGAAAAAATTAATTCCAGGTGTGGGAAGAGAGCCAGGTTTTAAGGGCGGTTGCCATTTTCTTCTAAATGTTCCCTTACTCATTTGACGCACAATCTTTGAAATAAACTTTTCTCTGAAAAAAAAAACATTTAATAAAATACCCCATGATTGGCCTAAGGTTCACCCAGCATGCTTTTTCTATGGGACAAAGAATTCTTGGCACATTGAAAAGGACACATTAGTCTCATTTTTGTTTTTTGTATACTACTATGAGTTTAGAATGGGGGTCTCAAATCAACTGCTTTCTCAAATTAAGACTGGATAAAATAGGAGCAGGTATTTTTCTAATCAACTTTGCCTAGTAATCTTTTTGACAGCCAAACATACGAAGAGGAATTTGATACAAATGTATGGAGACAGTAAAAGCGGAACGGATCTCACCATTCGATCCAATCCTGGCTATACCATAGCTCCATTTCTTTCTTGTCTATTCTTCTTTTACTAGCCCATGAGCAAGCCAGAATTTCATGTTAGCCACCAGTTACCTTTTCCACAAGAAATACATTTCTTTTTAACAACATTAAAAAAAAACAACGAAAATCCTAGAAACCCATTTGAATCAAGCTCTTCCCATCCTACCTTTTTTCTGTCCAGCTATAGTTGGTATGTCATATTCCGCGATTTTTTTTGTGGAAAGGGTCTTGTCTTGATTTGAAGGTTTCTTCAAAGAGGAGAGGAAAAAGAAAAGGTGGGGAGTGTAAAAAAGTTTTTAAAAGAGGAAGCGGTCTTTTTCTTATTTATTTACAAGTAGTCTTCGACTTAGAACCATAATTAAGCCCAAAATTTCTGTAGCTAACTGAGACAGTTGTTAAGTAAGTCTTGCCCCATTTTATGATTTTAGTTGCCACACTTGTTAAGTGAATCACTGCAGTTGTTAAGTTGTAAAGTGTTCACTTGACATCTGGCTTCCCCACTGACTTTGCTTGTCAGAAGGTTGCAAAAAGTGATCATATCACCCACCCACACACCGACACAATGTCATAAATATGAGTCATTTGCCAAGGGTCTGAATTTTCATCACATGACCACGAGAATGCTGCAACGGTTGTGTGAAAAATGGTCAAAAGTCATTTTTTTCAGTTCTGCTGTAAATTCAAACGGTCACTACATGAACTGTTTTAAGTGGAGGACTAGCTATATCTATATTTATTTGGCTTGTATAATGACAAATCCTGTAGGACACATGGCAGTTAACCGTGATGTGTTAAATCACCCACGGTAAATAATGAAACACTAAAATAACACTAAAATAATTATAAAATAAAACATCACTTTTAAGTCATTGTGATAATTTTAAAATCCTAAAAATAATGTAACTATCAATCCAGCACAAATTTATCACCCCATAATGTATTCAGATCATGATGGCATCAAGCATGGACCATAGGACAAGCTGGACCATAGGAGATACTGGAGATCAGCGGTAGAAGGTGGTAGATTCCCAGGAGAGAGGGGCTGCATCCCAGAGGACCAAGAGATAGCAAAATTGAGATAAATGTCTATGGGGATTCTCAGTCATCCAGGTCGGGATTGTCCCAAAGGTGTTTTTTTTCAAGAGGCGACTGGACTTTCTGGTTTTTCTTTAAAGACGTTTCGCTTCTCATCCAAGAAGCTTCTTCAGCTCTGACTGGATGGTGGAATCCTTCCATTCCCCACATTGTAAAGTTACTAGGGGGGGGAACGTATTATTGTTTATCGTTCTCTCTCTACATCTTTATATTTACCAAGGATTCCGTGTAGGTCTAGCACAGATGGATCTGAATAACAGCTGACAAACAATATTTGTAGCAGCCGGTAACCTGAATGCCACAACTGTACCATCAGTGTGATAAAATCATGGCAAGTTCTACAAACAATAAAGCAGAATTCTCCCCAGCCTTGACAGGGAGATGTTGATTTTTTTTAAAAAAAGAAAAATATCAAGCCATTAGTTTTGACCAAATTAATAACCAAACATCAGTTCCCATTACGGTGTCTTACTTTGGACCAAGCAGCCATCTGAGCTTCAATAGCCTCCATCTTTTTCCACAACCGCTTTTGTCTTTGTTCCTTATTTTTGAGATGGTCCATTTCCTTCACTTGCTTATTAAGATGGGGCTTACTTCCTTGGGAATAACTCCTCCTCCATCCACCAAATCCATCCCAGCGCCTCTTCTCTGCCCAGAGAAGCAGGCGGCAAAGAACGGACATATTCCGATGGGAGGCAGAATTAAGATGGGCTGAAGGCATGTTTGAATGTAGGTGTGCTCAGTCCTCTTGCACACATGTAGAAAGAAGCACACCGCCTTTCTCCCTTGGGCTCCAAACACACAATGCTTCCAATAGTCACTTTTCCATCCCTTATATTGCTGATGGAGCCTACAGAAATAAATACCAAAGAAATCATATAAATAAGGTTACTCAAAAGGTTGGGGGCCACTGGTCCAGATCAGGCAGCAGACTCTACAAGATTAAAAAAAAACCCTAAGCTTTATTGAGTTAAGACTTAGGGACAGAATCTTGCAAGTCTACTGATATTTTCTCTTCCCGTCCTCTTACACTCCTACAGAGTTAGGGGGGAATCAGCCTAATAATTTTTTTTTCCTTTCCCAGGTTTTAAGGCAGATTTCTGTCCTTTTCGATTTTGCAATCACTTTTGAATAGCACCCTCAAAACCATCTCCATGGCTCTCTACAACAATGGAAAATACTCACACCCTGTATCACCTTTTTCTATTAAATGTTTAACTGATCATCTGGGTGGCCTAAACGACTGTCTAAAAAGAAGGCAAATGATCAGCTATCTGCAAGGAGTATAAATTCTTCCATTCCCCTCAATCCAGTCAGAGCTGAAGAAGCCTCTTGGATGAGAAGCAAAACATCTTCAAAGAAAAACCAGAAAGTCCAGTTGTCTCTTGAAAAAGCACCTTTGCAATAGTAAGATTTAGTTGTGTGAGAGGGAAAAAAGGAGGGAAGAAAAGGAGAGAGAGAGAGAGAGAGATCTATTTTTCTTCCCTTCAAAATCTATTGTTCTACATCAGGTAGCCAGAGTAAACAGCTGCATGATCTGAGGGCTGTAACTATAATTATATGGAATTATCATGCATTACTTTCTTACCCTAAGAAAGTGTTTCATAAACTTGATTCTGTCAGGATCCCTTTCCACTTTTAAAAATTATGCAGGACTTTTATTTGTATCAATATCAATTTGTTAATTGATATTGACTGGGTTAAAATTTAAAATCGACACGTTTGCTGCCACTACCACTTCTCAGGATTATTCGATGAGGCTTTAATATTGTATTATTTTTCAACATAGGCTGCCAAATCATTTTGATTTTCCAGATCGCTGAGTGTCAGGGGACACCCCCCCCCCAGGAGTTCTCGGACCACACTGTCCTAAGGCAATCGTTTTATGTGCATATACATATTTATAAATACGCACACACACAGGCATTGCTATTCCCTTTTGAATAAGCAACGGAGAGAGCAGAAAAGGAGTAATAATGGTACTCCAAAAGAATGAAATTCCCAAGGACCGGATTAGGGATAGGATTAGGAATAGAAAATTGGGCGGTACTCCAAATCCCATGCGCCTTAGCCAACATAGCCAGGGGTGGCAGCGTCCGAGCACAACAACATCTTGGAAACCCAGTTATTAAGAGGTTCACACATTCCCCCCCCTCGCCCCCAACACTACATTCTTATGATTCCTAGAGCCCAGTTTTGCACGCCCCGTTCCTCTCTGCAACTGTGAATGCACCACACGCCTTCCTTCCTTTCCCCCCCTCTTCCCCCCCCCTAATCTAGACCACCCCAAAACCACGATCCGGGACACGTTCAAAGCCAGACTTACCTCTTGCAAACCGGGCCTCTTTTCCGCGCTCCCGACATGCAACTCACACAGGAAAAGGAGCCGACGCCGAGAGGTGGAGTGAGCCCATCGCTTCCTGCTCGCCGGGAGGGACGGCTGGTGCGGGGGTGCCGACGCGGATCCTCGTCCTCGTCCCCGATGCCTGGTGAAGGTGAGTCCTTTGGGTCGGAACATGCAAGCGCCCCGCGGCAGCCGGGTTGGAGAAACCGGAGGAGCCTTGCGGTCCGGGGAGGGGCGGGTTGGCGGGCTGGCAACGCCGCCCTGTCTAAGAGTAAAAAGCCCTGGAGGAGCTTCTCCCAGCCCTGAGCATCATCCCGGGGTCTTTGGAGAAGGAGACCCTGGCGAAGGGAGCGCCGCGTTTTGTTGTGCCAGCGTGGGAAAGTGTAAAATGTATTTATGTTTGATAAGCAGCTCCGGTCCTAAGAAGTTCTGAGCGGTGTGTATACCCGATGCAGCAATCCGATTGAAAAAGAAAATATATATAAAATAATATATATAAAAATATATATAAAAATATATGATCCCCAAATGCACCAAGTAGACATAGTTAGCAACAATTCATATACAGATTTTCCCCCTGCCGGAAGTATCTCTTCTTTTCTGCCTATTGTCTAACGTCTGGCTCTTTCTCTAATCATGTATCTATCTGTGTCATCCATTCATGCATAAATCCATCTATCTATCTTAAACGATTTTTATAGTTTCCCATACTGTAACCACAACACTTAATTAGGAACAAATTAACCTATCCATTCCCCCATTGTGGCTATACAAGTATTCTTCGAATTACAACTTCAGTAGAGCCCAGAATGTTTATTGCTAAGAGATATAGTTTTTAAGTGAATTTTGCCCCATTTTACAATCTGTCTTGTCACAGTTGTTAAGTGAATTGCTGCAGTTGTTAAGTGAGTGACACAGTTGTTCAGTAACTGTCAGAAGATTGCAAAAGGGATGACACTGCGACCGTCATGAATCAGGACCATCATGAATCAGTTGCCAAGCATCTTGAATTTTGATCATGTGACCCAGGGGACACTACAACAGTTGTAAGTGTGAAAAAAGGTCACAAGTTTCTTTTTTTCAGTGCCGTTGTAACTTCGAACGGTCAGTAAATGAACTTGTAAGTTGAGGACTACATGCATAGGCAGGGCATGGTGCAAAAAGAATTGTGTTAAGAAATTAGAAAAGTGGTATTCAAAAGGTGAAGAAAGGGTTGTGATCTATCTGTTTTGGGCAGTATTTTGTACTAATTGAAGGATGCAACAGTGTGTTTCTATGGCAGAGATTATGTGATTTTACAATAATATATTGTTCAGATTATAACAGCAAATTTATTGGTAATCCAGTGGCTATTGATAAGTATAAGTTGATAAGATTTTAGAGGTTTTCTTTCCCTTATTAGTTTGTATTTTAGGGGTTTTTTTTAATTTTGTTTTTAAAGATGAAATATTGTTTATTGTATTGTTACAATAAATAATAAAAGTTAACTTGTCAAGTATTGAAGAGATGCCAAGACTCAGGTCTTAATAGGTTTTCAAAGCATGGGGCTATTCTGGCATTAAATTTTCAAATCGCATTAGATCAACGTTTTTCAAATTCAGCAACTTTAAGATGTGGGCGTTTCTATTCCCAGAATTCCCCAAAACTGTTGATGTCCACACATATTGCTTAGTTTGAAAAACACTGAATTAAACAATCTCCAAATTATTGAACTGGTAAGCCATGGGTAATTTGATGGCATCTAAAGTCACGGCATTTAGAATAGGAAAATCTGTGAACAGATCCTTAGTTCTGGTTCTCTGCCTGAGAGGGAAAAAAAAAACAACAACTAGAAATTGGGAGGGATCTTTTGCCTACAAATTGTAGCTGGTGTTTTATAGACTGCCTGTTTTAAAACCGAAACTTTCTCCTCGTTGGTGGAAGGTTGCACCTACCATATTGCATCCAGTAGGAGAACACTCAGACAACAAAACATTTGCTGTTTATTGGGGCATTTTCTTCATGGGAAATTTGCCTAGAAAAAGTCAAGTCTGTCAAGATGTTGCAAATGGATTCCCCCTTATTACCACTGTGTCAAATTTGCTGTGCGGGTAGTCCTCAATTTACAACCAAAATTGGAATCAAAACTTC
The DNA here is from genome assembly GCA_032468155.1 of Oxyrhabdium leporinum. Classification (NCBI taxonomy): domain Eukaryota; kingdom Metazoa; phylum Chordata; class Lepidosauria; order Squamata; family Cyclocoridae; genus Oxyrhabdium; species Oxyrhabdium leporinum. The sequence continues at coordinate 36,081 of JANHFL010005127.1, forward strand.
CGTTACTACGAAAGATGATTGTTAAGTGAGTTCTGTCCAATTTTATGGCCTTTTTGCCCCGGTTGTTAAGTGAATCACTGCAGTTGTTAAGTGAATCATGCATTAAGCAAATCTGGTTTCCTTCATTGACTTTGCTTGTCAGAAGCTGGCTGAGAATGGTTTGCAAGTGACTTTCGCATGACCCCAGGATATTGCAACCATCATAAATAACATATTTTTCAGACTATAAGACGCACTGGGCCATAAGACGCACCTAGGTTTAGAGGAAGAAAACAAGAAAAGACCTTCCTGGGTCCCGTTTTTGTGTTCCCCGGCTTCCAGAAGTACTCTGCCAAAAACGGGGTAGTTTTTGGCATCTGGAGGCCTCCCGTTGGGGAGGCCGAAAACAGGACACATGGAGGGTTTGCAAGGCCAAAAACAGGCTTCTGGACACCGGGAAGGGCAAAAATGGGATGCACGGAGGGTTTGGGAAGCCAAAAACAGGGCCATATTCACTCTATAAGACGCACAGACATTTCCACCCAGGTTTTTTTGAGGAAAAAAGTGTGTCTTATAATCCGAAAAATATGGTACATGCTGGTTGCAAAGCACCCAAATTTTGATCATGGGACCATGGGTATGCTGCAATGGTCATCACTGTGAGGACCGGTCACAAGTCACATTGTTATAAGCTGAGGATTACCAGGTGATCCTAAATATTATACCACAGATTTCTGGGTGTGTGTTTTAATTCAGACTTTCCTAAAAAATGTGGTTTTGTGCTTATCCCGGTGATAGTTCCATTCACAGTGAGCGTAAATACTGTGTTATTGAATTCACCAGATGTTTTGTCTTTCAACTATCACAGAAAAATTGCAGAAAAATGTCCCGGCGATGAAGGGTAGCGGTCATGATGGAGTCAGTGATGAAACTCCAGAGAGTTCAGCTGAAGTGCAAGAACCTTCATGAATACCTACGGGGTCTTAGCCCCGGGATTTTGGATCGGCTGTATAATCATCCTGCCACTTGCCTTGCTGTCCTTCGGAAGTGAGAATCTCGCCAGTCCTCAAATATTAGAATTTAAACCTTGTATCAGCTGGGGGTCAGATTGGGGATAAAAATGCAAGTAGGTTTTTAACCTCATGTATTCAAAACCATATTTTATAGATAGTAACTTGCTTCTGGTTCCAGATTCTAGACCCAGGTTTTTGGCAGAATAGACTGTCAGACCTGCCACCATTGAAACCACTAAATCAGGAGTGTCAAACTCAAGGCCCAGGGGCCGGATCTGGCCTGCAAGGCTGCCCTGGAAACAGCGAAGGACCGGCCCACAGTGCCTCTGCCAGCAAAAATGCAGCTCAAGGCCTGCCCAGGCTCCGTTTTTGGCCGCGACAGCCTCCTGCAACCCTCTGCCAGCGAAAACGGCCCAAGGAGGCCATGTGCTCCGTTTTCGCTGGCAGAGGGCTGCAGGATGCCGTTGCAGTTGAAAACGGAGCCTTGATGAGTGACGTCGAGCTGGCCACGTTCACCCTGGCCACGCCCCCCCCAGCCACCACTCCCTGCCCCCTCAAGATCAAACACAACCCTGATGTGGCCCTCAATGAAATCGAGTTTGACCCCACCCCACCCGGCTCTAAATAGAAACGACCCTTGGCTCCATTTGTTGAGAAAAGTATGGTTTTCTTAGAAGAAAAGTGCATTGCAGTAGTGCATAGCCAGAACTGAGCATTGCTTGCCAAAATCCCTAAGTTCCAACTATTCCCTGCCTTAGCTAACTCCCATTGCTACACACACACATGAGCAGTCAGGTTCAGGAAGGATGCCTGGCTATGAAAAAAAAAAAGACCATATCTTGTGCATGACACTGATCTTACATTCTTCTCTTCTCAGGGAACTGCCTGGGTTAGCCAAAAATTATGTCATGCGGATGCTTTTTCTGGAACAGCCTCTTCGTCAGGCTGCCGTGGCCCTGTGGGTGAAGAAGGAATATGTCAAGTAAGTTTATAGCTGTAGCCCTGATTGCCTAGCAAAGTTTTTTTTTTAAACTAAAAAACAAATAATAGTTACTGCTCAAATGAACATTATTGAAAGTGTACATTGCATTGAGATATTCCATAAGCAGAGACGTGGCTGGCTGGTATAAATAAATGTTCATGTTCATATATTTAATAAACTTGTTCACAGCCTCAATTACAGTGACAACTTGAGACATTTTACATATTAGGATTAAAATAAGAAAAAAACCCTCAAAAGCCACAACAGTAGCAACATAATAATAGAAGAGAATATTTGTAGGTGAGGAGTCCTTGGTGCTCTCTGAGCTTATTTGTTTTCTTTCAGACGTTTCCTTATCCAACTAGGTAATACCATCAGTGCTGGAAAGGAGTGGGATTTGCTCTCTGTTTATAGACAGTGGCTTGCCCTGTCAGCGTTGGTGGGAGTATTGTTTTCTTCTTGGTAGTTCCTTCATTAAGGAACTACCGTAATTACTCTTAGTTGTCTTAAACTTAACTAACTACGGTAACTACCTTAATCGGGGAACTACATTTCCGAAATTCATGATGGGCTCTGGTGTTTCAGGGAACAAGAGGAGAGCTCGGATATCCTACTGGGACTGCGCCTTTGGCACACGCAGAGGCTCCCAGGAGGCCTCGAAGGGATCGTCTTGAACCCCATCTTCAAGGAAAACCTGCGCATTGCTCTCTTGGGAGGGTGAGTGAAGGCCATCCAGATTCTTAAGACTGGAGAGTGAAGGCAGAAGCTCATAGAAATTACTGTACTGGCTGATGATGAGGGTAATTTCAGTTCTCTGAAAGGGTGTTTTGGGGATCCTGTCACTTCACAGATAGGGAGCAAACTAGCTATTAATAGGTCAAATGTCTATGGAGATTCTCAATCGTCCAGGTCATAGTTGTCGCAAAGGTGTAGAGGTGCAAATGACAGACTCAATAATTCCTTTGTAGGAATTGCTTAGGCATTTAATACCTACAGAAGACCTATTGTCTGGTTTAAGAATCCTTACTCCTGAATAGGACATTGGTAGTGCTATCCTTAAGTTACAGCCTATAAATAATAATGGAGTTTCTTACTTCTCAATTCTGTGTCCACAGAGGTAAGGCCTGGTCTGATGATACTAGCCAACTGGGCCCAGATAAGCATGCCCGAGATGTCCCATCTTTGGACAAGTACGCAGAAGAAAGGTGGGAGGTGAGCATTTTGCCTTGTCTAAGTAGCCTGATTTGTTGTGGATGTATTGACTTACCGCCTTTTGTTTGGTGACTGATTGAAATTACAGTGGCATTGAAAAAAGTGACTTGTCACCAGCTCTCCCACTTACAACTGCTGCAGCATCCCAACGGTCATATGATCAAAATGACACGCATGCAGCTGGCATGTATTTAGGATGGTTGCAGCATCCCATGATCAGAGAGGATTGCCATTTGCAATCTCCCCAGCTAGCTTCTGGCATGCAAAGTCAACGAAGGAAAGCCAGATTAATTTCAAGACTGTATGATTTACTTAACTGCGGTGATTCGCTTAACTATAGCAAAAAGAAAAAAGAAAAATAGTCAAAAAATTGGGCATGACTCAATTAACAACCACCTTGCTTAGCAACAGGGATTCTGGTCCCAATTGTGATGATAAGTCGAAGGCTGCCTGTATTAATCTTCAAACAACTAGCTTTGTTGCAGTGTTCTCCCACCGCTTGCGAGTAAAGTCACCAAGTCTGCTGCTTCCTCTCCTTCCTTGCTTGGATTTAGTTCAAAAGCCTTCCTTTTGGGAAAACAGCAGGCTAATTATGCAAAAAGAAGATCTTCTGGCCGACAAAATTAAATTTTATTGGAATCATAGTATTTAAAATGGTGTGTTTCCTTCTATGGAGAATTAAGCTCCTGAACCTTCCTGTTTGAATTCATTCATGATGGAATACTATTGTGTTTCCTTTTCACCAGGCCTAGGACGGACATCCATGTTTCCCAATTCCTTACTAACTCTCCCTTTATCTAATGTGGTCTTACGGTCTTTTAGTAGCATTTGCAGGTGTCTATTACTTCGTAGTTTCGACGGAGAGTAGTTGCCATTACAAGCCTGGATCCCTCAGTTGGGTCTATCCTAGAATTCTGCCCATCAAAGCAATAGACACGATGATGAATCATGAGTGGAATTGCAATCATTTGTAGAGTCTCCAGGGACCGGGTGGCCTTCGCATATGGTGTGCAGCACACAACGAATTGATTTTACCAAACGCCATTGTGGACATATCGGTAGTTCCACAGAGATCAGAGTTTTCTTCTCTTTCTCCGCATTGTTCCATTTAGGTCATCCTACATTTCATGGTAGGCTCTCCTAGTGCAGCGGTGAGTCAGGACCTTGCTCAGCTGCTGATTGAAGCTGGCCTGATGAAGAGGTAAGTGTCTCAGGGAGGGACAGACATGCAGATACCTTCCCGAAGTATCTCCTCCAGCCATAATACAGCCCAGTGTCAATTTAAAAACAGCTAAGAATCCTCACATTTGTCATTAGGAGAAAAAGAACGGCTGTGCAGAAAGACAGGGGTAGCATTCAGACAATATGTTTACCCCCTGATCATGGTGTACTGCAGAAGTTCTCAAACTATGGGTTGGGACCTTCCTAGGGGGAGGTCTTGAGCAATTGAAGGGTAAGCATCAGTTTTTAAATCCTGGTCAGGCTTGTTTGGATCAAGGGTCTCCAAACTTGTCAATTTTAAGACTTGTCGACTTCAACTCCCAGAATTCCCTTGTCAGCCGTGAATTTGCAGCCATGAATTTGGAGACCGCTGGTCTAGGTAAAGTAAGGAGACTGGTGTTTTGCATGCAGAGAACAAGAATCCTTGTAACATTTAGATTTCTAATTTTTAAATGTCAGATTTAAAAATGTGTAGATGCCCAACCAGGTTTCCAAACATTCTTTTTTTTTCAACACCCATTGTAGGAAGCTGTAGTACTACAGAAAGTAAATATACACAAATATTGAGTAATTTTTTTTGAGTTTGGAGAACTCTGCGTCATAATTTATACTGTGTCATAATTTTATTGGCCAGGTTACATTTTCACATAATCGTAGGCTTACGTAGGGTGAGGCAATTGGTGTGTTACATTGCCATAACTTATATCCCTGAGAACAAGGGATGGGGAAACAAACAACTGGGTGACTGGCACCAGGGAAAGATGGGAGGAACAGCAGTTAGTACACACACACACACACACACACACACCATCAGTGCAATGGATAGAAACTAATCAAGGAGAGACATAACCTAGAAATAAGGAGAAATTTCCTGACTGAACAGTTAATCAGTGGAATGGCTGATCAGTGAAAGCCCTTCAGAAGTTGTGGATGCTTCATCACTGGAGGTTTTCAAGAAAAGTTTGGACAACCATTTTGTCTGAAATGGTCTAGAGTCTCCTGCTTGAGCAGGGGGTTGGACTAGAACAGGGCTGCCAAACTCACGGCCCACAGGCCAGATGCGTCACGTGCTCCCCCCCCCCCCCATTTTTTGTGAAGGGGAAAAAAGTCCTGATACGTCACATGATGTCGCCGTGACGACATGAGTTTGGCACCCCTGGACTAGAAGACCTCCAAGGTCCCTTCCAACTCTCTTATTTTGTCAGGCATGAACACTCAGATAGTGGCAGGATACTCAGCATATCGGTCTCCTGCAGCATTAGGGAGCAGCAGCCACCATCAGTTTGAACCGTGTGAAAATTGGGTACACCTTTGCAAAACTAAAAATTATTTTTTTCTTTTCTGGATTTTTTTCTTGAGTTTTCTTCTTCTTCCTAGTAGTGAGCCTGGAGAACCTCCCTGCATCACATCCTCTGGCTTCCAGTTCCTGTTGCTGGATACTTCATCACAGCTGTGGTACTTCATGCTCCAGTATCTTCAATCAGCAGAGGTGAGGAGAAACAATGGCCTGACTGCTTGCCATCTCAATTTTGGTTGTTCTGTACATTTCTTCTTTCTGCTTCTAATTCCAACCCCACCCCCACCCCCAATTTTGCATCACTTTACAGACCAGGGGTATGGACTTGGTGGAGATTCTTTCCTTCCTCTTTCAGCTCAGCTTCTCCACACTTGGCAAGGTGAGAAGGGTAGAAGAAGGAACTTCTCATTTATCTATGAGCTACATATGTTGGTAACAAGTTGGGCTACATATCAAGACTATAACGGAGTAGAGTAGTTATTGCCATTGTCATTGCCATCGCCATTGCCGAGTGTTTAGAACACACTGTAAAAGGAAAAGTATGGAAAAGATGAGTCGCATAATTAGACCATCTGCTTGGGGAAATCACTTCCATATTGTTGTTTACAATATCATCCCTTTCTTGTATTTTTTTTAACATGAATAAGCCCCTCTAGTCATTTTGGGTGACCTTTGCAATACCCCAGTAGAATATGAAATGTTCCAATTGCAACTGCTTCATTGGTATCTGTGAAGGCTCCGTAGCCCTTCGCAATGCCTTCATAATTCACTGAGCCTAGGTGGCGCAGTGGTTAGAGTGTTGAACTGCAGGCCACTTCTGCTGATTCAATCTAGCGGTTCAAA
>JANHFL010005127.1:54268-65251 GCA_032468155.1 Oxyrhabdium leporinum
GGATGGGAAAACCCGGAACTCTCAGATTCGGGTTTTCCCAGATGTGCCAATATGACTTCTTCAATAAAGTTTCTTATCTGGATGGACTTTGTTTCTGACTATTGAATGGAGATGAGGGAGTTTCGTTGGAACCTGACATCAGAGTCTTGTAGACAGTTTAAGATTGTAGTAAATTTTTATACCGGTTTGATCTTCCTGGATCTTCTGACTTATCGTGCTTGGCAGATGGAAAACAAGGATAAAAATGGTGATCAGGAGGACAATGATAATGATAATTCCAATTATTATTATGTATTTATAGTAAGCTGCAGAAAAAAAAGAAGAGAAACAAGATTCATCAGCACTCATTAGCTACATCAAAGGAAGGTAGAAAGAAATCTGGATACTGATGAGCAGAAATCCCTAAATAAAATATTCTACACATTTCTAAGTTGCTAAGATTTTCTTGCTTTTTGCCTTTTAATTTCTTATCATTTTATCTTATGGTATTTTATCTTATCTTTATCCTTTCTTCCTCCCCTTTCAAAGAAGGCTTGCAGGATTTCCCCAGTGTCCATTGTGGATCTGGAGGCCTTTCTGTAAATAAAGGTGATCCTCCAGACTATATTGAATTTCATCTGATTCAGGTAAAAGAAGATTGAAATATGAAAGAAAATTGGAGCTGGAGAAGCAGGATTGGGCCTGCAGCAGATCCCGTCAGCCAAAGAATGTTGACTGGCAGGAACTAGAAGGCGGCCTTTTTCTATTGTAGCCCCTGCCTTGTGGGCCTTTCACAAGGAATCAAAAACTTGGCTAGGTACCTGGGCCTGCAACTCGGAAAGAGGTAAGAGCCCCATTCCTTGGCTTTACTATTAGTTGATTCATTATCTTGGCTGCTGTTTCTATTAATTTTCTGGATGGTTTTAGTGTTCTATTGTTTTTAATTATTTTAATCGTTCTGTAATTTTACAAGTGTAAGCCACCTAGCGTCACTTGGTTGAATCGAGTGGTGGCTATAGAAATGGAATGAATGAATGAATACATGAACGGATAAAACAAATGAATAAATAAACTGATTGCACTGCAGAGAATCTGCACAAATGTGGGGTAAAATTGGCCTGAGGCATTTAATTGCTTGAGATAACTACAAGTGGTCCGTGGAACAAATCTTCCCCGTTCTACAGCATCTTGGACAAGGAAGATGCCCAGGCAGATCCAAAATCTATATTCTTGTATGTTTGAAACTGACTTCCTGCTCTCCCATCCTATCACTTATGATACATTTTATGTCAATGACTTGTTACCACTTGCTAGGACTAGCCCCTCTCTCTGCGGTCACATTTGCTACTTGATTTTATTACGTTTATTTTAAGGCTGTTCCATGCAACAGACTCTGAACGCCTCCTCTCTGTCTCGTGAAAGATTATAATTCGGAAGTTTTTCCAGGTGCAATCGGGGACAGGGTATGCGTTTTGTATTGCTCCGTATGCTCCGGTGGCCACGGCTTGGACAATTCAATCCCTCAGTTGGCGAATGGCTTCCAGATCTCGATACTGTTATTACTACCTGGTTTTTGCTCCTGTCCTCGTGCATTTCCATTGGGAGAAGCGTGTTGCATCTCTTGCTCCTCATTTATATTCGACATTTCTAAATTTATGTGATCTGGAATTAGAAATGCGACTGTCACAAGTAGGCAGGTCAAGAGGCTTACAGAAGCTGGCAAACTACTAATAACTATCTAATTTTTAGATAGAAGACACAGCCTTTTAAAAAGTGTACAGCAGAAAATAATTTTGTCATGCAAAGGTTTTTTATGGTCCTTAATAAATTGAGCAACTTTTTATTAGAGAAGCAAAAAAAAATCAACATTCCATTTTTCTACATTCTGTTAAAAGGGTTGAATTCATTTGAGAATCTTGGCCGGTCTTCAAAAGCTAAGAAGAGCAAGAGCCTAATAGAGAATCTAAAGGCTAGAATGAGTGATTGAAAAGCTTTCCATTTAGCAACACCCACAAACACCAATCCATGCACAACACACAAAAGCATGTGTCTGATTCTTATTCTGAAAGTCCAATTAGGAACAGGATATATGTTTTGCCCAGGCGCACCGGAGGGAGGGCTGGCGTCTAGTGACTTAACCACGGCAACACTCCAGCTCTGGCCAGGAAGGGGCAGCCGGCATGGGTGCTGCAGGCAGGATTACTGACAGAATAGTGAAATACTATTTGGACTTTTCAAAACAAGGCAAGATGGCGCAGCAGGAAGATTCAGAGGCATTTTGTAAAGAAATCATCCCGTTACTTCAAGGATTCTATGAAACGATCACAGGGGGCGGGGGGTGTCACCGGGAGATAAAGAACTCATCAGTGAGCTACATCATGACATAACTGGAAAGACTGAAAATGTGCCACAAGCAATAACAAATCAAAACAAAGAAATCCAGGAAACAAGGGAAACAATTGGGAGTTTAGAGGACAAGACAGAACAGATTTTGCAACAAACAGAAAAAGGAGGGGGGGAAAAGAGACCATAAAGATAAACAAAATAAAATTGGGAGAATATGTATCAGGAGAAAGAAAAATAAAATTGAACAAAATGCATGATATTTTGGGGGGAAAGATAGAAAATTTGGCAGACTCAGGGGTAGAGTGGCAACAGAAAATTGTGGAGAGGGAAACAATGGTTGGGTTAAAAACAAAAGACATAGATAAAGACCCAAGGGAGGAGTATGGAAGACAAGTTAAAAAGAGAAGTAAAATTTCTAAGAGGAGGAGAGATGATGGATGCCAAAGTCTTTTCTTTGAAAATCAGATTGGCTGTATTAAAATTAGAATTGATATTTTTTTTAAATGGAATGTTGTTCTATATATCTTTATATAATATTGTTAAAGTGAAGATTTGAGACTAAGATGAGATTTTGAAAGTGGATGTTACTAGGTATGTCTAAAAAATGATATTACTATTGGAACGATGTAATAAATATTGAATAAAGGGGAAAAACGATTGGACGTACTAATGATAAGAATAGATTTTTTAAAAAAATGGGGGAAAATATTGTTATATATATATTTATATAATATCAAAGCGAAGATAAGAGATTAAGATCAGATTTTGAAAATGGTATTAGATATTACGTTATTATCATTAAGATGAAGTAATGAATAATTGAATAAATTTAAAAAATGAAGGATTAAGTGTTGATATAGATATATATAACATTAGATTATGTAAGTTTGATAATTGTTGCAAACTATTTGTATCAAGCTTTCTTTTTGTATTGGAATTAATGATACCCAGCCAACATACTGTTCATGCAATGATATGTATGTTTTAAAATAAAAAATAAAAAACTTTACAAGGTTGACTCAGCCTTCCAGCCTTCCGAGGTCCGTAAAATGAGGACCCAGATTGTTGGGGGCAATATATTGACTCTGTAAACCGTTTAGAGTCAACTGTAAATCACTGTGAAGCAGTATATAAGTCTAAGTGCCATTGCTATTAGAGGTAAATATTCTTAAGTCTACCTTGTTCCCACATGGTATCCTTTCAAGGTTAATCTCTTTGGAGGGGATTAAGTCAAGAAAGGCTCCCTTAACATAATACTTCAACCAAAAAGTAATAATTATTAATACAGCAATTGCAGAAAGAATTCTGAATATGTAGTTTATGGTTCACAGTGCTATTGAGATAAATATTTGGTCATTTTTGTCCATGTCTCCTCACAATTTGGCATTAATTTCTAATAAAAATCTGCTTTAAAAAAAAAACACTGCAGTTTTCACCTCCTACACGCTTGACGCCTGATTTAGTTTTTATTTACAACTGTTAATTTTACTGTCACCAGTGGGTTCCCATCGTCTAGTGAAAAGAGCAGGAATTTTGAGGCAGTCGCTAGGGGTCAGCACGGGCTCAAAGCACAGCACACATACAGAGAGAGATTTTGTCCTCACAATTTTGTCCTTACAGGACTGACCTGGGAGGATTTCCCATGCCTCAACATTATTCTGCCTCTCTATGACTATCAGGTAAATGGTGGCAAACTCTCCAAAGACATTTCCAGCAATTGGAGAAGGTTGAAACCATCGTTCTATTAATCCCAAAGCCTGCAAATTAACAGAGTGAGGCACTCGGGCCCTTAGGACTAATGTAAGCCCACAAAGTTACATACACTTTAATTTCTTGGAGGAAATAGCTGCACTGTTTGAAGTCTTTGTTAAAAAGTAGGTATTCATAGAATCAAAGTGGGAAAGGAGAGATGAGACAAAAACCATTGGCAGTTGAAAAATCTGAGCAAGGGCGTAAATTCATACGCTCATCTAATCAAAGATAACATGTAAAACCAGTTTGGTCTTTTTCAGTTTGTTTACTCAAATAAATAAAAGATCGTCATCACCACCATTATCACCATCATCATGTTTTCTTCAGCCAGCATATAAACAAAAATTTGATTAATCTAGTTGAAAAAAACATTATAAAATTGCATTTTATTACACTAAATGTTAAGGATTGATTGCATTTCACCTATATCCCTCCTTTCCTGGAGGGTTTTTGCATATGAATGGACACCTGGAATTAAAAAGGTACAGATAATCTTTGACTTAGCAACCATTTGTTTAGTGACTGTTCAAAGATATAACAGCGCTGAAAAAAGTGACTTATCACTGTTTTTCCCACTTAACATCATCACAGCATCCCCGTGGTCATGTGATCAGAATTTGAGTGCTTGGCAATAGGCATGTATTTATGATGGCTGCATTGTCCCAGGGTCACGTGATCACCATTTGTAACCTTCCCAGGTGGCTTCGACGAGCAAAGTCAGTGGGAGGAAGCAAGATTCACTTAGCAACCTGTAGAAAGCACCCACCCCTCTCCTAGAATGAAATATTCTAGGAAATATTAGAAAGGCAGAATATTATACCTCCCTGGATGAAAAAAAGGAGAAACATGCTCTTGGAAAGCAGCCCCCACTTTTAATATCCCCAGAAAGACTGGGGCATCTTATCTACAAGACAAAAGGCCTTCAGCTCCAGGGTTATCCCTCACTCAAGATCCAAACCAGGACAAAGACATTAAGCCATAATAGGAATTGCCCAACACCCTTTCAGAACACAACCATTACATCATCACTCAGCAAGATTCAACCAAGCCTGGTACACAGACAGCCTACAAGGTTAGCTGGACCCCCACATAGCCCCCTGGGAATCTGACAACCAATAGGATACATTTCTTGCAAAGCCTGAGAGAGAAAGAGAGAGAGAGAGTATAAATATATCTCACTCTCCACTCCAAGTGGTCAGCTATCCAGGACTTCAAACCTACTGTATGTGGTCCTGTCCACCATTAAATCATCCTTCCAAGCAGTCTCCGTGTTTCCAGTGTCTTTCTCCCCACTTGGAATTGAACCCAGATGGACTTTTCTTCCAACAAATCGCATGATTCACTTAACAACAGTGGCAAACAGTCTCATAGAATGGGACACAACTCACTTAACCATTGTCTTGCTTAGCTACAGACATTTTGGGGTTTGCTATGGTCATAAGTCAAGGATTACCTGCATAAGGCTACTGATAGCTTTATCAAAGCAACCTTAAATGCCCCTGAAGACAGCAAACAGGATCCTTTTACTACAATATAGCATGTCAGGATGTGATTTGTTTTGTTTTGCTTCAGCCATTGAGACTTGTAAACTGAGCTTTTTAGTGTCATGTACCGTCTAAAAAAACCATGAAAGGTAAACTACAAATTATGTGGGAAATGCGGAACTACGTCTCCAGGTTTTATGCGTAATTTGCAATTTCATGGTAGAGAAATATTCTCTTTCCCTACGGGGTTGTTAAAAAAAAAAAGAAGAATGGTGGTGAGGGAGAAGCAAAGTTCTGCTTTGTGGTGTAATGTATTTTTTTTCTATGTATCCTAATTCTTAATGCTTAGAAGACTTCAGAAAGCTCCAGACGTATTAGGCTTATTACAGCTAGCATTTGAAATAGCCCCAATTATAATGTGGTTTTGATCATTTTTTTATTTACATTGCAATTCTCCTGCCTTTGGATACAGCCAAAGGATAAAGTAAATCCTCTAACCACATCTTATTGTTAATTGACATAATTAGGTCTTGAGTATTTCCATCAATACAGTTGAATCTGATCCTCCAGCAGAAGAAAGGGAAATTCTAATGGATGCATAGCTCAGGAACAGACCTCAAACTTGGCTCTAAATCTGCATATATTATTACTCAGAACTGGGTAGAAACATTTTTTTCAAATCCTGCACTAGATTTGCGAACATAAAAATTAGGTGATGATTCATCCGAAGTAATCTAAACAAGAAGAAATTATTTCTCAAAGGCAAACCTCCTCCTTAGTGCTAGTATTTTTTAAATCACAATTGAACTGGTTTTTTCATAGAATTGGAGAAAAGCACAAAGGAATTGTTTATTTTTGTTTGGATCCCAAGGAATAAGGAAAAGTTAATGAAAAATATTGCACACGTGGTAGTGATTTGTCTGTCCTTTAGAGTAGCGTTTCTTAAATGTTTTTCCCCTCAGGATCTATTCCCAGTTTTAAAAATTACATCGGACCCTAAAAAAGCTTTCACTTTTATAGGTTATGTTTATCAATATTTACCAAATTAAAAATTAAATTTGATTCATTCACTGCCACTACTTCTGCATGGGATTATTTGATTGGATTTTAATACAGGTAGTCCTCAATTTGCGAAAACAACTGAGCCCAAAATGTATGTTGCTAAGTGGGAAATTTGTTAAGTGAGTTTTTCCCCATTTGATGAGCTTTTTTTGCCACTGTTGTTAAGTGAATCATTGCAGTTAAGTTAGTAAGCTGGTTGTTAAGTGAATCTGCTTTACCCATTGACTTTGCTTGTCAGAAGGTTGCAAAGGATGATCACATGACTCAGGGACACTGCGACCGTCATAAATGTGAGTCAGTTGTGAAGCATCCAAATGTAAATCACGTAACCATGGGAAAAATGGTCATCCCTCACTTTTTTCAGTGCCATTGTAACTTTGAACGGTCACTAAGTGAACTAATATAAATCGAGGACTACCTGTATTTGGCTCGGCAAAATTCTAAGGATCTTGTAATTATAATTGATTGCAAGCTGGATAGGAAAAAGAAAAATGAAAAAAAAAAGGTAATAAAATCTGAAGTCCGGAGTTTCCTTTTTCGGAGTGAAATGGGTAATATATAAATTTAAAAATACATAAAATATAAGCATATTAAATAAATGTTGCGGCTGCATCATTAGAAGCATCTATCGGCTTGACAAACACTTCCTTTTCTTTAGCTTTGAGGCAGAGATCTGGATTTCCTCCCTTTATGGGTATTTACACCCTGGAGATAATTTAATCTTGGTTGAAGCACAGCATTTAACAGTTCCACCTTTCACCTTGCATTCTTCAGACAGATAGGCTTGGGCATTAATGGGAAGGCCTGCACATTTTTGTAGTCGGTTAATAGAGTATTTATTGGCTGTTTTCTCACGGGGGGGGGGGGAAATGAAGTGAACAGCTAAGTGAACCAGAGCTGGCCTGTGACCTTTCTCTACAGCCTTTTTTGGAAACAAATTCATTGGCACCATTGAGCCATCAAGAGCGGAACAGAGGTGCTGAGAGATGGTCAAGCTTCATTCCTTCTGTTGCTTCTTTACCACAAGTGGCCAGTTCTGCTGCTTCTCCCACAGAACTGCAGGCTCAGAAAAGCACACACACACACACACACACACACACACACACACACCACATTCTTCAAAGGGCACTCTGAAGAACATCTTGTCAAATGGAGGATGAGGAAGGCTACTTGGCGCTTAACATACAAGTCAGAAAACAGCAAAGTCCGATCTCTGTGTCTCGGGAACCAGGTAAAATAAAATTTTATCTGAACTAGATGAAGAGATTGGGCTGTTAGGTAACAACATGCTTTCCCTCTACATTCTTCCTTCCGCTACTTGTTTATTAGTTTGATTACCATGTCTGCTAAATATTTTTGATTGCTGCAGTGAGGAAAGCGTTGAGAAGAGTGTTAGATTAAATGAACTGGGAGATGCTGGTCTCCAATCTTCTCAGCTACGAGTCTGAGTGGCTGATTTTAGACCAGTCAATATTTGTCCTCCTGGAAGGATTTTTGAGAAGACATCCAAATCACATATATAAATATGGCCTGCTTTTCAGCACATCTGTCTACCCTTTGTTCTAATACTTTATAGAGTATCTGATACTTTATGTACGTTCACAAAGGAAACAGACTGGCAGCCTTCCTCTGATATGAGCAGCTTCAATTTGATAGCAACCATGGTTATATTGTTGAAGGAAATGCAGATCTGATATTTGCCTATCTCAGCTTTTAATCTGAAAGCCAGTGAAGCAGTTAGGTCCCAATTTCACAAATCAAAATGTCGTTGGATATGATGAGGAGACAGAAAATATTTTATCACTGAATAAGATACCTGGGTCCAAGTCAGGGCAAAATTCCAAATATGCAAATTGGAATTAAGGGTTTACTGATCCATAAAGGAAAATTTTCATTTTGCATTTTAGTATACTAATGTCTGCCCTGGTTTATTTTGGTTCAGGAATGTCCACAGAGAGGGTGTCAATCAGCAAGATAATGGCCACAAGTAAGTAATCAAAGCCTTGTCATTTTTGTGTGTGTTGAAATAGTTGCAGGCACCACCCCGGATTTTTTTGAACCCTCCTACCCTGCAGTGCCTCTGGCTTTGCTCTTCTCAAGCAGCCCACCCAAATCCCCCAAGACTGCCAAACCATATAAACAGCCAGCAAAATGAATACCAAGAAATCAACAAATAAATTATTGTTGTGGATAATGTTTTGATGGCAGGAAATAAATGTGGAGCTGCTAGAACAGTGTTTATCAACCTCAGCAACTTTAAGCCAGCATGGGGATTTCCAGGAGTTGAAGTTGACACACCTTAAAGGTACTGGAATTGAGAAACACCTGGACTACTTTAGTGATGCTATAAAAAGCACAACACAGGAAGATTTAAAGAGAGCCTAAAGGAAGAACTGGGAAATTCTGGCCTATTGGCAGACTCACAAATTTGCCTATATTAAATTCTCATTTCTCACTCTCTGATCTGAGAGTGGATTGTAAAATCACAAAGAAATTCCAGGTAGCCACTTCTCAGCTTCTTGGATCAAAGGTGGGTCATAAATTAGACAAATAGTGGAAAACTGACAATGTAAAATACAATGAGCAATGAAAGAAAGATTTTGTCCTTGACTCTGAGAAAAGGTCAAATTATATCTATCATCCATCATCTATATCTCTATATCTGTCTGTCTGTCTATCTATCTATTATCATACACACACACACACACACACATACATATACAGTATATAAAATTGAAAGAAAGATAAAGAATAAAGAGCAAAATGTAAAGTATAAAAGGAAAAAGAAGATAGTGAGTTCCATTTTTTCCGTACAGTAGAGTACAAGAAAAGTTACAACCAACCCTTTGCTTTGCATTTGTAATTATTTCAATCTATTTCTATAGAAAAATTAAATCTAGTCCTCAAAACTTAACATTTATTTTTTTGTTTGCATTAAGAGCACAGAGTCCAGAAGCTGTTTCCAAATGAAAACAAAACTAAATAAATTATTATGTTTTATTAAGATGGTCAGTTTTGCCATCTCGCAGTTATAAGAAAAGGTGATAATCTCCTTGTTGATTCAGTGAAGATACGAAAATTATTACTGTTGCATGTGGAGAAAATTTTTTGATTATCATTACAAAATGAACCTCTTTTCCTATTGTAGAAAGTTAGCACACCCACCCCTCTCCAGAAAGAATGAAATATTTTGGGAAATATTAAAAAAGCCAGAATATTATATTTCCCTGGATGATGAAAGAAGAAACATGTTTTAAAGACAGAAAGCAGCTTCCTTCCCCCAGCAGATATTTGGTGCCCATTAAGAAAGCCTATCTACAACACAAAAGACCTCCAGCTCCAGGATGATGGGATTAAGACATGACCCTCCAGGACATAATAGGATTAACCCATCTAGCAGCAGAGCTCACCACATGGCACAATCTCCTAAGGACATTGCGTCACCCCCAGCAAACTTCAACCAAACTTCAACCATCTTAGATAAACATGACCCCGCATGGCCCCATGGGCGTCTGACAACAGCCAATAGAATATATGTTCTTGCACAGAAACAGGAAGCTCAAGTGCAAAGCCCAAGGGAAGGTATAAAAGCCCCCCACTCTCAACTCCATGTGTTCAGCTGCACCAGAACCACGAACATGTGTTTCTGCTTCACCATTAAACCATCTTTCCAATCAGCCTCCATGTTTCCAGTGTCTTCCTCCTGGCTTGGAACTGAACCAGATGGATATTTCTTCCAACATTATCCTTGGGTTGTTTTGTAGATCGTCCGCTGAGATACCGTTGTTATCGTTGGATCATTACTGGGGCTGGATGTGTTGTGATCAGCCTATTAGTAGGAACTGTGATAGCATTGCGTATCTGTGGTGAGTTGCTATAAATTCAACACCTTCTTCCCTGAACCTCTGAATATTTTGAAATTTATATAAAGTAAGGAAGATTACTTTGATGAGGATATGCAGGAGCTATTGTCTAGGCAAAAAAGAGGAGTGAAATAGTTTTAAAGTCAGCAAAGGCAGATAATGTAAGAACAGGAGGATAACATTTGGAAGCAACCCAGACAGTTCCCTACTTCACTGAACTATGCGAAAGAGGAGGAGGAAGTTCAGCCAAATCAGATTTGCAAGATTCTGTTATTATAGCCAATCTCAATCAAAATAATTTTAGCTTTCCCGTGGTCTCATTCATCCAATGGGACTTACAAAATACCAGGATTTAATGGCATAGAAGATAACTCTTCTGAACCACATTAAGGTTCTCCTGTTTGGAATTTTGCTCACTAATAACCCTAGGTGGCGCAGTGGTTAGAGTGTTGAACTGCAGGCCACTTCTGCTGATTCAATCTAGCGGTTCAAATCCC
>JANHFL010005128.1:24815-44428 GCA_032468155.1 Oxyrhabdium leporinum
ATAAGCTGTAAACCGCCCCGAGTCTTCGGAATGGGGCGGTATATAAATGTAAAAATAAAATAAAAATAAAAAAAAATCTTGAACCTTTCCAGCTGACAAGCTCAGCATCTTTAACCGCTGAACTTTGCTCCTGATTCTATAAAATATGTTATTAAATGCGGGAGAGAGAGAGAGAGAGAAGGGTTATAAAGCTGCTTAATTTGAATGCTAAGAGCAAGTCTCAGTGAAATGATTTTCCCAGTTTCTCTTTTCATGTACATAAGCACCCACAAACAGACATACACATGGAGGCTGTCAGAAGGTTACTATCTTAAGAATCACTAACTTTAAATTTTATTCCTTTCAATCAGGCCTGTCCCACCAAATTTAGTGATTTTGAATAAAACCTGAGTAAAGTCAGGCTCAGTGGGTTCTTTGAAAGAACCTGAAGGATTGAAATCTAAACTAAGGGGCAAAAGAAGTCCTGAAATGAAAGCAAAAGAAAAAAAAAGATGGATAGTATAATCTTAAGTATGGCAAGATTTTGTCTACATTTGTGAAACAATAAAGAGCTCAGCTTTGTGTTTTCTTTCCTTATGAAAAATTGCACTTCCATATAATCTTTTTAAAAATATTATTTTTGCAATTATTACTACTACTATCAGATCAGTAGAAAAAAGAAATTAATGAAGGAACAGATGACTATAATCAGAATTATAAACCATCAAAACCACTTATATTGTAGAGTTAGAATAGATTTATATATACCTAGGTATAAGTAGATTCTATAAAACATGATATTAAATAGGGGATTAAATTTTAATCAAAATAAAAATGGATTATATAGTATAATCCATTTTAATTATAAAAATCATTTTTTTAAAAAAGTTATTTTTCAAGTTCTCATTCTATTTTATATAAAGTTGGGTGAAAGATAACCACATTTTCATAACAAGTTAATAAATAAATACAAATTATATATATTTATTCAAAAATAAGTATCTCATTGCTTAATGACACTTAACTCCAAGTTAAATAAAAGACAAAACACTGTAGTTTTATAAAGAGCAGGGTTTCCCTCATCCCTTATCATTTTATAATATCTTAATTTAAACTCTAGGCAGGAGAAATTTTGCAAATGCTTTGAAAGTAGAGTACTGAAACTCTGGCTATTAGAATCTCATTTCTATTAAGAACTCACATAAAGAAGTAATAAAGACTGGATTAAGCTTCAGCTTTGAAGAATTCATATCAGAAGGAGCTGTAAAACCACTGTCAAAAAGCAATAATATCACTATTAAAAGCTGAAAATTATGCCAACAGATGTGATGTGAGGCACTGCATTATGAATGCTTGTGTGTATGTCTGTATATAAAGATTAAGGCTACCATATTTGGGCTGCTAAAATTCAGTTAATTTCTCATATCAGAAAAGATATTGAAAATCGTAGGACTTTACTGTGATCTAATCTAATAGTAACCTGGATTTTGAAAGCCCAGATTCACAAGCCTAGCTGGGTTACTGAGAAAGGGCTACTTGGTCTATTGGTTTACTTAAGATGTTTGTAAGGGCTTTATTTGGTTTGTGTGCTACACTGATGTCACCTGATGGTAATGGTTTGTGTGTTGTTTCTGAGATGTTTTTGATGCTGAAATGAGTTTCTGATCTTAATCAAAGTCCTTAATTAACATATTTTGGATAAAAAATGTTAATGTGGATGTCCTATTGAAAATATGGATTTGATCATACTTATAGAATGGACATGATCAATTTTTAAATTAGATATTGCTGGTAACAATTGTGTGTATTTATTCGTGTGTGTGTGTGTGTGTGCATGCATATATATTCATTCTATGGTTTCACAAGAGTTTTCTTTCAAAAATATGATAAAGGCAGGATCCCTGTATTTATCAGCCAACAATGTTCCATGATAACAAACGTCCATGGTTCTGAAGATATGCTACCATTCAAGGTTAATGCATTAATAGAAGCCTTTGGATTTTTTTGTGAAGCTTGAGGCATGTTCCTTGTTGCATTATACAGTTCTTGTTGGCTTGTACTCAATCTTTTGTACTGGATCTAAAAGTTTATATCAGAATTTCTCTACTTTCTCTACTGAAGACAGTTTTAGGTACCATGGTTGCTCTGGAAGAAGGACATTGCTTACAGTTCTAAGAGATCATTGAGGAATTGAATTTTTTTAAAAGATAGGATACTATAATCACAAGGAATTGTATCTTTGACAATTAAAGGACACATTTCTATTTCTTCTTACTAGCTGTAAAGGCTGGTAACCATAAATTAGATACGGCTAGTTTTCAGGATGATATCCTGCTAATTCTTTGTCATTTGTCAGAAGATGCCCAGTATGGTACTTTCTTTGGTAGAACAAGTAATAATATAATGGAGAGAAGAGTAAGATGTTCTCTAATCTGAAGTTTGACCATTGTTCAAAGCTATCTTATCAGCTGAAGGAGATTGGAGCTGTTTTCATTTTACTGCTATGTGTTACGCCAACCCTCAGAGCTAGAAATCAAAGGATTAATATTAAATTCAAGAAATACAACGTACGTGGGTAGATTTGCAGAAAAGGCAGATAGTTCTTGATATTAAGTAGCACAGTTGGAATAGTTGTGGTTTTAAACTTGAGCACAACTCTGTACTTATCCGAGGAAGCAGGTAGTTTTCAAACTGCACTTGTGAAATTAGAATATTGAAGAATTGGCTCAGGGAAAGCATAACCAATTTAAGAGAAGTCCATCTATGCCCATTTGCTCTGTTGTTGTTAACATCAAGCATAACATGAGCAGTTTGAAGAACAAATAAAAAAGCTGCGCTTATGAAGGGCATGGAAGATTTCCAGTTTTTAGATGGAAAAGCCAATCAACTTTCCCAGGAGTTAATGAAATAGCCTTCACTGAACTTAAAGATTTGTGGAAGGTGCAGCAAGTGGAATGATGTGAGGATGTTCCAAAAACTTAAGCAATATGTAAGTATTGTCAATGTGTGTGTTCATATGTATCCAGTAGATATAAAAGTATATCAAAGACACTTTATTGGCTAAAAGTGAGCATTGTTCTGCCAATAGTTCCAGAAGATAATATACTATTGGGAAGAGTTTGAAGGTCTGAAGGTCTGTTCAGAGTCTGCAAAAGAGGAGAGTACACCTTCTTTTAGGAGAAAAGAAAGAATAAGGTCAGTGTCTTTTAGAATATGTTTTTAATTACATTTAGTTGAATTTAAAGGCTTGAAAAGTTACTTGTAATAAAAGAAGCATCCCCACTCACTGAATTGTTTTCCAGGGATGAATTACTTCATGAATCTTCACTAGTCCCATAGGGCTTTTAGGGCTTAATGTCCTAGTTGAACAGGTGCCTTTCTTTCCCTTCCCCCATTCTCAAGATATTTTTAGTATACTTTGAAAGATCAGTTCTAGCACGATGAAACTGGAAAGCTGCTGAGTTAGAAGAGGATTAATAAAGATTTTTTTTAAAGCAAAGGAAGCAAGAAACAGTGAGGATAACCATTAGGGGCAAAAATTGAGAACATGGTGTCCATGGTAGATTAAATTCCCTGACAGAAAGAGACTGCTGATTTCAGAAGATACTGAAGTTTCAGGAGTTTATTAGGTTGATTATAGACAAAGACATGTTGAACACAATAGGAGAAAGGGAAATGAACGCTGCATAAACACTCAACAGAATAAAGCAGCCTATGAGTAAGACAATAAAGTTTAAGTCTGTCTATAATATTGTTTTCCAAAAACAGACAAATATAATATCTAATTTGGATCTATTGCTACATTTCTATAGATGGTGATATTCTGATTCTCCAACTCTCCTTTGGGTGTTCTAGACATGGAAAGCAAAAGAACGAAAGAAAATGGAACAGGTCTTCCATCTAAAAGCTCCCTTGACAGAGAGGCGTATCTTCCTGCTCCTGATTGGTAAAACAGGTCATTGGGTTAACCAGTTTTACTACTCTCTGCCCAATAGATTGACAGATTTTGTTTTGATTCATTAATTCTTTTGCATTTGAAACTTTGGGGTTGTTTTCTACTTGGTTCCCCACCACCACCACCACCAATTCAATTATTTCAAATTCCTGCAAGTTTCTTGGCAAGGCTTGTCTGACATGGCTTTCCATTGTCTCCTTCCTAGGGCTGAGAAATAGGGCCAAGACAACTGTAGGAATTCAAACACTATTGAATGGGAAGAAAAACAAAACAGTAGAAAACATCTCCAAAGATTCAAATGCAAAAGAATTAATGAATCAAAATTAAATGACTGTCCTAAAGTCATCCAGCTTTAATTCTTTAATCCTAACACAGGGCTAGAACTCACAGTCACCCATTTCATAGCCTCATGTCTTAACCATTAAATCAAGCTAGCTCTTCTTTCTCCTTTTAGTATAAATGCAAATCTTACTTTTTTTGTCCCTGCTTGGACCTTTGACCTGTACTGTAGGATAAATTTCTTGGATTCAGCCCCAACTGACATTTTGAATAGTTCTTTCTTTTTTGTCCTTTGATCAATGGAAGTCTTATTGCTAACTTGGCTGACCCTTGGATTCTCATTTTCACTCAGTCCTGTAATTGCTTTCTTAAAAGGAAGGCTTGCTCTATCAAAACCTCATCTCTCTTTTATATGTAGGACTTTGTCAGCAGAAGCAGCAAATGACATTCTGATGGCTGATATGTTAAAAAAATGTGTTTTTTTCTGTATTTTCAATTTTTATATATTAAATAAGAATTCGGTTAGATGACTACAGATAGAATGGTAACTATTTATGGCTAAAATTATATATTATACTTCCTTTGTTGTACTTTTTCACTTAAAAAAACACGTTCAATGTTGTTTTTTGACAAT
This sequence comes from Oxyrhabdium leporinum, assembly GCA_032468155.1. NCBI lineage: Eukaryota > Metazoa > Chordata > Lepidosauria > Squamata > Cyclocoridae > Oxyrhabdium > Oxyrhabdium leporinum. The sequence continues at coordinate 29,663 of JANHFL010005128.1, forward strand.
GCATGCATTTTTTATCAGTTTTGGTCATCAAAAACATTAAAAGCAATACAAAAATAAATAAAAGTATTCCAGTTTTGATTATATGATCCTATTATGCAAAATTAAAAATAATCTTATCATCTTATCTGACTAATCTTATCATCATATGCTGTCTTGGTGATATCCTTGCCACAACAACAGGAAGAATATAAACCAGTTCATGGTGTAAAATCCATAATATTACATTTGATGGACAGTAATATTATTGGTTAAAAACACCGTGAGGAGACACAGTTGCTTTTCTGATATAATTCTGAAGATGGAGCTGATCTCATGTATACCAACACAATAGTATAAAAATGAATGCTAATCGTCCTAGAATGTTCTGATCTTCTTTGTAATGTTTCACAATTGACAATACCAGGTTAGAGCATGTTATAATCATTAGACAAAGTAATTTGGCTTTCTGTATGGAACACTGATGGAAAAGAGGGCAGAATGAGAGTGATGATTATATATATATATGCATGCTTTTAGGCCAATATATATCAATGAATAATTGACTTGTCATAATATGCAATTACAGCAAAACATTCACCAGTATAGAAAAGCTCTTACATTAAAAAGCCTGTGCCTTCTTGAATGATGTATCACATTGCTTCAGATGCTATGTCTCTGCAGCTTTGCACTATTTTGCTGATGATACCAGTTATCAACAATTTGTGTTATGAATTCTTTGTGAGTCTGGGTTATCATGAATGCATGGCTGATGAATGATGGATGAGGAAGAGCTTGGAATTTAATTCAGTACATAAGTACTATGCTTTGCTTATCAGACTTCTAGGACTTCTTATTCTGTGACATGGCAAGAGTTCTCATATCTGTAAATATTGCTAAAGTAAGAACTAATAGTGCACTTCCTTGCACAGCTACTAAGATGGAACTTTAGAGAGTCTATGGAAAGTATACCCAGATCTATTATTAAATTCCTAAACAAGACCCTATACAACCTGAAAAGTAGGTGCTGGGTTTTTTTTTGACATTTATCAGTAATTCTTCAAATATTTTTGGTGTAACCATGTTTATGTAGCTATCAACAGTGCAGACCAGAAAATTGCCACTGAGTAATATTTTATTCCCATGTAATACCAAGGCTAAAAACTTCTCTAAGAGCTTTCATTTGAATAGATGGGAGCTCCTAAATAGAATGAGACCCTAAAGAAGGGTCTTGTTACAGGCTTTCTGAGTATCTGCTCTGCAGACAACCAGATGGGAGTTATTCTGGTTTCTAACTAAGGGAGTGGTCGATATTGTTGATATTGTACTGATATTGTACTCCCTGTTTCCAGAGATGAGCGGCTCTTGCTGTAGCAAGAGGTTCGCTGGTTGCACATGCACATTTGTGTGTGCGCTTGCTTCACTCGCACATGACTATTTGGGGTTCGTGCGCAGCAAGAAGGAGGCAGCTGATGAAGAAAGCAGATCCGGTGAGTGCAGCAGGGGTGGCACGGAGCTCACCTGAGCAGCTGGGGTGACTGAAAGGTGAGTTATTTAGTGATAGCTTAGGGCAAGGGTGGGTGAGTGGGCCCCAGCCATAGCTCAGAGCAAGAGCTTTACCTGAACCTCTGCGTCCATGCAGCAGCCCGCCCCTGCCTGTTGCCCAGTATCATCCCTACCTGAATTGCAGGATTCCATCACTGCATTGGTGATAACCAAATATATTATTGGTTGGGAGCTTTAACCTGCCATCTAAGGGCATTGAGTCTAGATGTTCATGAGTTTGTGATCTCCCTGGCTACTATAGATCTGTCTTAGTCATTGGTGGGCAAACACATATATGCAGACATACACCAGACATGTTGATATGTAATACAGTAATGGAGGACATTATAGTTTATTATAATGGAGAAATCACTCTTTGATTGCTTTTTTACTTACAGGAGGTGACACCCTCTTCCCATTGGGAGAGAGAGAGAGAGCTTAGTGAAGAGACTCACTCCAGGTGACCAATGGACTCAGTGGGAATCCAGATAATTTCCCTGGCAATCTCACAAGTGCCCTGACCAAGGCCCTAGTCACTCTTCGAATGGATGAGTATCCTTATTGTACTGTAGATGCTGGTTATGTTTGCTTTTTGCTTGTATATTGTGTCCAGTTTTATCTTGTTTTATTGTGAATTTCACCAAATCCACAAGGTTGATAGAGGTTCATCTAGGGGCTCATCTGTTAATCTCTGTGGCATATGGAAGATTGCATTTGGGGATTTAAGAAGATTAAATGGTGAATAACATAAATTAATGAAGTAAAATAAAAATAGATTGTGTTGTATATTGTTGAAACTAAAAGGAAGGAACGGATATAAGTGATCTGAATTAAGACAGTCTGATCTTCTGGATTGGAATTGATTTTGAGATTTAATTATAAATGAAAGAGCTAATATGTCAGCAAGTATGAATTCATATCATCATGTTACGGGAACATATGAAAATATGGACTAATAAATTTATTTGGAGGTGTTAATATCTCTATAAGAGAGAGATAGAAAAAGAAAGAAAACTAATGAACACTTAAAGGAAAGAAGGAAAGGATATTATGTTACCTATAAATGTCATTTAATCCAGTTTCAAAACCATAACATTGATCAGTCTTTCCTTTGCATTGAAAAAGAGTAAGTTCATAAATAGAAAGTGAGCACATATTGATTGTAAACCTGAGCTTGCACTGTCTTTCCAATACAGAAGAGTAATCTATCTTGTTTGACCCCCATGTCAGAATTTCACTCAGGGCACAACAATGAATTTCTGTTTTTGAAACTCAATCAGCATTTAGGAGCTAAGAGCATAGTGCTCAGATAGATATGTTGCTTTTATTGCCAATACAAGACCAACTACTACAGAATATAGCCGTTCAGCCAACTGTATATAAGAGCTCCAGGGTTTAAATTTATATCTCATTCTTTCGCACATATATGGTTTGTCACTCATTTTTTTTCAGCCTTGGATATGGAGGACAGCACTCTGTTTTGATAATGTCTGCTTTTATTTCTTTCTTCCAGACGGCAACTTCAGCCTTCATACTTCTTCTGTCCCTGTTTTCTCTTTCCTTTACTCCTTTGAATCTCACTATTCCATCCCTTAATTATGTATTTCCATTTGTTTGATGGCCAGAGTTCACAAATAACCCTCTTCTCCACCATTTTGGATATTTCTGCTATCTCTGTTACTAAGACATTTCCATTTCTCCTTTGGGGACACGTAGCAGCTTTGTCCCCTTTTAAGGATCTTTAATCCTCTGTTCTTCTAGCAACAAACTGCAGGAAGTGAGTGGATTCTCCTATTGTCAATGTCTTCAGCAGCAGGTCCCTTCATCTGAACTATCAAAGGTTGTTTGTTTGTTTTTTTGGTGGGGTGTACTTCCCTGACCAAAATCAATTACCATCCCTCTCAGTCAGAATTGTTAGCCAAATCCAGAATGGGAGGCTGATTAGATTTGGGCTTACTTGTGTTGAATATGGTAAATATATATATATAGAAAACTGGGGGGGGGGGGGAGAGTGGAAAAAAGAAAAAAGAGAAAATATGGAGTAAAGAGGAAAAAGGAAAGAAAAAGGCATTACTTCCAAATCTCTTTAGCACAGTAGAAGATAATAACATATTAAAACCTGAATTTTTTATTTTACACAACTGTATGTACTAGCCATTTTTATAGCAACAGACCTATCTAATCAGCAAAAACAAAATCAAAGTTTCATTATTTTTTTATTGTAAGCACAAAATCCACAAGCAATTTCCAAATAGAAACAAAATTAAATATATTGTCCTCTTTGGATTAAAAAAAAATCAGTTTAACTCTCTCTGCTTCTCCTTGCTGTGGGGAATAGTATATGCTTTTGTTTATTCATTAATCTTTATAAATGGTCATAATTCATATTAAAAGAATTCTGTATATTATTTCATATTTTTAAACCCAAAGGAAGGAAACACTTTTTCTACTTTTTAAAACAGTGAACTTTTTAAAGTTCACTTTCAATGGTATTTTACAAATTTATATTCAAACCACCGTCATAATAAAAGCTAGTGTATAGATGATTTTCTGTAAGGAGTTTTCAAAGATTTCCCTGATGACAGAGTTCAGGATTAAGCATGTTCATAGCTCGTAGCTTATTTACTTTGTAGTAAATAAAGGGTATTTTTATTTATTTATTTATTTTTCATTTTTTTTCTGGCTAATCAAAGTTCATGAAAATCGGAAAATTTCAACCACCCGCAACAAAGCAATCCGGGGCTAGAGTTTATTTTAAAAATAGCAAACCAAAACCACAACTTTTATCCCTATGTTTCTCCAGCAAATTTAAAAGGAAAAAAAATACTCCACACCTCCTTATTTTAGCCGCCTCCAGCAACCCTCTTCCTTGTAGTCATGCCCCCAGCACATAATTTGTATGTATACTATTGTTGTTGTCTGGCCCCATCTAGTGGCCGAGGCTAAATACCAATCTGTATCATTAGGAAGCTGACATGGCCCTTTAATGGTCATGTAACCATCAACACCTCAATCCAAAAACAAGTGCATGCTGGGAAACCAGACTTCATTTCCTTTAGCATTTCAGAGAAAACAGAGGCACTAGGAACAATCCAGCCTAATCTGTGGCACTTGTTCATATCCCATACACACAACATTGCTGGAGAGATTTAGATTTATCAGTATTTGTTAATCGTTATGCTCACCAGCAACTCAACCCTCCTTATTTTCTATTTCAGTTCTTATTGTACCTATTCCTATTTTTTTCCCCAGTTTCACCCATCCTGTTCATTTAAGGGAGCATCCAGATCTTCACACATGGCCTGTTTTATTGGAGGATAGGTGGGTGTAGCTGTATGCCAAGCTGCACACCGAGTAACGTAGTGAGGAGAGAAGACTTGTCATTCAATGATAAAGAAGTCTCAGAAATGGCGCACTGCTTCAAAAAAAGGAGGAACAGGCTGTTACTTTTAGTACTTTTAGGCTGTGACTAGGTGTTTTTTTTTTGTAAGCTAATAAAGATAATAGTCTCATAAATTGGTTAAGCAATGAAAGGAATGACTTATTGTTCGTTTGAAAAAAAATAAGGTCCAAAAATGCCCTTTTATGCAACAGTGAAGTGATTTTCCACCCCCCACCCCCCAGCTTTGGCTCACCACCTGTTTCAAAGCACTGCTTCTGAAACTCCTTCCAGACTGTTGCTGTACAAAGGATCTTGTGGGATGATTCTAGGACTCTCCTTAAGTAGCCCAGGAGAAACATAAACAAGAAGAAAGCCTGTCCCTTCTGTTGCTAAGTTGGGAAAATGACAGTCCAGAAAGAGGAGATTCTCTGGGCATGTCAGGGGCAGGCTATATCAATGGAAATCCCATCTGGATTCTTTTATTTTGAAGAAATAGGCTCACCTGAATAGTCCAAGGTAGGCAGATCAAAGGCAGATTACGCTGATTTAGCATAAAGATGAAGTCACTGAAGGCTGGAGCTGTTTGATATATTTACAAAAAGCAAAATTAAAAAAAAAAATAAAAAAAATAAAAAACCCCATGTATTTTTCAAATTCCAGTAATAGAATTTGACACTTTCTCCAACCAATTGAATAACTTCATGATTTAGCAAACTTTTTTTTTATTTGTAATAAAAAAATGTTATTTGCACAGAAAAGGAAGAGTAATAATAAATAAATAAAGGAAATTTTCAATATTTTGCACTGAACCATCTTCAATGCATTTTTTACATCCAGTAATATCGCCACTTGCAGTTTTCTTTTTCTTTTGTTTTTGAAAGGCCTTCTAGACTGTCAGTAATGTAATATTATTGGATGCTTAGGGATCTTTTATAAAATTAGATAATACTGGATTAATAATTTGTTAAAATATCATTATCTTTGTGCCAGGGTTGTTATTAATATTGTTGGCTCACCACTTAATTAAAAAAATCAGTCAGCAGCTTATACCAGGCGTATACAACTTACAAATGGGAATTATTTTAACCAGGCAACAAAGGCACAACTGATGTGCCAGTCAGTTATTCAATGGCTGCTATGAGGCCACAGCACTGGAGTTGGCTGTATTGGTCAGGTCTGGAAGCTTGCAGGTGCTTTTATAATTATATAGAATTATATAGAATTTATTTATAACATTTATATTTTTTGTTTATGTGCTTGGAAAGGGCTCTTTTAATCCCCTGGAACTTTTAACCCTTTTTTAGTTAATTAAATTTGCTTTAACTATCCCACTTGAACAAAATTCTCTTATTGAGTCTGCTCATAGTTAGGAGTGATGATAATGATTTGACGATGAGTAGGAGAAACCTTCCCCCAAAGGTTACCCATGACTTCACTAGCTTTTGATCTTATTGTCAATATTTGTCTCCAAACTGCCCATTTTTAGCAATTTTTGATCGTTCATTGGTCTTCATCCTTTCCTCCCTTCTTCCTTTTTCTTTCTGTTGTAGATTTTTTTTTTTAATTAAAGGAAATCACAAAATGAGATTTAGTAAAACAAACCAAGAGAACCTTATGAAATTACAAAACTCATAAAAGCCAGAAGCTGGCTGATTGACCTTTACTTAGTGTTGATACATTGAGTCTTTACACTAGACGGAGTTCTAATTGTAACTACCTGTACCTAGGTAACAAGTTCCTTAATCAAGAATGCTCCGTCTCAAGTCCCAGTTTCTAATGGATGTCCCTGTTCAGATTTAATTGTTTGGTAACTGAATTTTAACTTAGCAAAATACTATATTAGTATGTTGCCTACATCCACCACAAGTTAAAAACAAGCAAACAGATGTTCGGTCCCATCCCTAGAAAATCACTCATTTTTGTTTTAGACATTATTATCTACAGTAAATTCTGTAATTCCTATTGCACCAATTCTCATTTGTTTGTTTTTATTTAGATCCTATTCTTTAATCTTTGGTTACTGAGTTTTACTGAGCTACAACATCTGTTTCACCAGGGAAATCCTGTTTCAACCTGAGCATTTATGTTGGATTAGAACTGTTTAACTATAGATTTGCACATCTATAAACAGAGAACTTAAAATCATATATTAACACTTGGGACAAAATACAATAAAAACTGTATCTACAAACATAGCTGGCAAATTATTTGGGTGAATTTTGAAATATGTCTTTTCCATATTAGGTCAAAGGATTAGAAGATGCTTCAAAATACATGTCTGAAATTCATCTTTCCTGCTGCCAGTAAAAGAGGTTTTTAATCCTAAATAAAGAAGAGGCTGCACTCGTAACAGTTTTCAGAGAGATTTGATATTTCACATCTTGGTAAAGTACTGCTTTGTGTTGCTTTGCAATGGCTGCCTTAACTCATTGCAATTCTTGATATTTGCAAGTTTTTAATAAATTATTTCAATGTACCAAATAAATCAATAATTTCTATACAATATAGTGGGAGAAACCCAAATGAAGTCATTCTGGATTCTTTCAAACTATGTTGGGGAGCATCAAGTTGGATTTGATCAATTAACAATAGATCCCAGCTGCCCCCATCCTGCTCCCTCCCTCTTCATCTCTGAATTCGGTCAAAGTGTTTGGATTTTGTAATAACTTATTTATGTTTTTAGTTTATATAGTTTTTATTTTGTTTATAATTGTGAGCCACCCAGAGTTACCATGAGGTAAGATGGGCAGCCTAAAAAATATATGAGAAAAACTATGATGTGTTCACATCTTTTTCCAAACTAATGGTTGGATTATATAGTTAAAGATTGTTGAAATAATAGGATATAGATACTGTCAAGTTTTTGTTGACTGAAACCTGGATGCATTGTACAAACAAAGGGTTACAACTACACAGCCGTTGACACACTGCTGTCCATTCATTGAATCTCAGCTTCTCCACTGAAAGCAAAAATTTTCTGAAATCAGGTTATTCTATTCAATTTAAAGTAAGCCATTTCTGCAATAAGGTTATACTGACTTGAAATGCAATTGCAGGCTTATGCTGGAAAGCCTAAGGCAGAGTTCTATTTTTCCATCTCTAAGTAGCAGAGTCTGGCAATCAGTCTTTTTCCTTATTGGAATTGCAACCAGCTATAGTTGTACTTTCTCCTTTGTTCAAGCTGCACATCATGGGCTACACAGTGGTAGGAGGATCTATATTTGGCAGCTGGCTGTTTTCAATTCACTGAAGACTATATTTGTTAGAGAGCCAGTCTGGTGTAGTGGTTAAAGGCATCAAGCTAAACACTGAGAGACTGTGAGTTGCAGTTGCCTCTTAAGCACAAATACACCAGGTGACCTTGGACCAGTCCCTCCTGTCAACCCTAAGAAAAAAGAAAGGGCAAATAAAAAAACCTTGCCAAGAAAAATGCAGGGATTTGCCCAAGATGTCACCAGGAATCAAAAATTGATTCGAAGGCATCCGTGCACACATATACATACACAGGTTGGTAGGTAGGTAAATAAGTTGAGAGGTTGATTGGTTGTAATTTGAAAGGCGTGAAGTAAAATACTTTGCTAAAATTTTGCCTTGACTGCATAGACCAGGAATATCAAACTCACATCGTCACAGTGGCATCATGTGATGTATTGCAACTTTTCCCCCCTTCCTTAAACTGGATGTGGGCATGGGCAGTGCATGATGCATCTGGCCCATGGGCCGTGAGTTTGGCATAGACCTTTATGAAGAGTTACGAGATGGGTGCTATAAAATTCTAGGAAAAAATTGAGTTAATTCATCAGATTAACTCTTTTTCTTCCTTTTCCTTTTCCTCTTTCCCTCCATGTGTATGTATATGTACAGATAAAAATTAGACTTTCTCTGAACTAACCCACACAAAAGCCATTATCATTCTTCTATATATGGTATAACAGATATTTCCATGAGATAAAACACTCACATAACATTTTGAAAAAATAATAAGGTCAAGGAAGATAAACATCAAGATTGCAATCTACCATTATGAAAATAAATACATCATGTTGATAGAAAGGTGGCTAAAAGGAGTGACAATACAAAACAAAAACTTTCACAGTTCAGGATGGGCTTGCCTAAACAACTAAACAACAAGTATATATTGAACATTATTAGAACTCAGCTTCCTATTAGATACACTTTTTAGGTATTAATACAATATGATCTTTATTATGCCTACTTATTTTTTTATTACAATTTCTGTGAGCAATAATGTTTTCTATTAACTTGTAGTTTTAAATTTAAGTAGAGTGCAGTGTTAGAGATCCTGGGGTAGGAAGTAGGAAAGAAAAAAATAAATATTGCCACAAAACTTCTCCCCGACACTCTTGATTTGCAAAAATAATGCACTCATCTATATCTTTTTTTGAAGTCCACTGCCAGTAGACGTAGCATCAGATACTATTATGATGACAGTAAAAGAAATAAAATATATACCACATAGAGATTAGGCTATTATTTTATATAACAACCCATGACACAGGTCATATGAAATGAGATTTTACAAGGTCAAGAGGAACAGCCAGACAAAGGCTGTGGAAATTACACCAGACTGGAAATTAGCACTGAAAATTGTATTTCTAAAAATTATGATAAATGTTTCTGACATAACTAGATGCGTAAGAAATATAGGAACAGAACATAAAATGAATACTTGGGGGGACTTAAAATATAGAATGTGAAGAATCATCAACTGAATGTTCTTTCTAACATCCGGTATGTCATAGAATAACTTAGAAATGTCTTAAAATGTCACCTAGTCATCCTCTAAGTTTGTTGCTGAAAGATTCCAGGTCATACATAAATGCATGTGTGCACACGTACACACACGCACACACACACACAAACAGGGAGAGAGAGAGGGGGAGGGAGAGAGAGAGAAAGAGAGAGAAAGAGAAAGGGATGAGTTTTTGATGTATGCTAGAAGTTGATACAGATCAATAAGATTAAAAAGCTAACGTTGGAATGAACTTTATTTTTAAAATAAATAAATAAATAATAATTTAATTCAATTTTGCTTCTTTCCAAAAACCTGAGAGCAAGTCTAATGGCAAGATCAAATTTAACAAATAAACCTCTGCTCTGGCACCACAGCTCATTCAAGTAAAACAGTCATGATTTCATTTGATTATGTTTTCTAAAATGCTTTGATTGTTTTACTACTTCTTTTTGAGAGAGGGAATGTTTATCTGTGAATCTCGAAGGCACATTGCACACGTTTCTTTGAGGATGACTTTATGTTAATGCTATAATTATAGAAAGATACCATCCCACCTGCTGTTCTCAGTGGAAATTATTCAGGGTTCTCTTACTTTCCTGAATGATAGGCCTAGCCCAAAAATGACATAAAACAATCCAGCTAAAGTCCAGTTCTTCATTTATATTTATATACACCAAATAGACAGAATCTTGCCAGACTCAATCTATCCTATTCTATCCTATCCTAATGTGTGTGTATGTAAACACATTCCATAATGTTGAATGTCCGCTATCCACTTGGGAATCTGAGACCCACATTGATCTATGCTATCTCTCTTATTGTCCAAAACTGCATATACCAGGGATGTCAAACTCACGTCATCATAGTGGCATCATATGACATATCAGGACTTTTTTCCCCTTTACTAAACCAGGCATGGATGTGGCAAGCGTGTGATGCAGTTGGCCCATGGGCTGGGAGTTTGACAGCCCTGGCATCTACTGATCCAAACTTTCCTATTGGTCACTTTTAACTTCATGGCATCCTGTCACTGAAACATGGGAAATTGCCTTAAACAAAGCCAAAATACCCACTGAAATTGAATATTGCCATTACAAGCAAGGGTGGGATTCAAAAACCTCAGCAACAGGTTCACTGCCTGGTTGCTGGGTGGATGTCGCCATAGTGGGAGTGGCCTAGTCAGCCTCCTGCACCACTGTGGGGTGGGAGCATTTTCACCTTTCCCGGGTTCTTAAGGCTTTCCTTGAGCCTCCAGGAAGGCAAAAACAGGCCCATTTCCAGTCTTCCTGAACTTCTGGGAGGCCCATTTTTCTCCCTCCCTGAGCCTCCGTGCGTGCCCTGCACTTACCTGCATCCACAATGGGCCGCGTGGAGAGTTGTGGGTGGGGCAGGGGTGGGGCCAGCCAGAAATGGGATTTGGGGGTTCGGCAAACCCCACAGAATATTTGCTAAGGGTCTGCCCAAACCCCCACAAACCCCCAGCAGCCCACCTCTGATTACAAAGGCTGACAACTGTTTAGCATTTAAAACATAAATACAAGTACCAAAACCCAGATTTCTGTTAAGATTTTCTTTATTAGTGAGCAATAGTTGTTCTTCATTGTGAGAAGGTATATTGACTTTAGAAACCTCTCAATGCTAATATGAACTAGAACAATTTTGATCTAATTGCAGCTTAAATAGACTAGTATGAAGGACAAAAGCACTGATTTAATGATATTCCTTTTAGTTTAAGGAAAGTTTAATTTAAATACTTATTTAAAATAAAATGAGCAAACATTCATACCCATCCATTACAACCCTTGGCAAATGCAATTAAATGATACAATAGCTTGGTTACAAAATGATGGTTACATTTAGCACCTTACTTTTAACATTTTCAAATTATGAAATACAGTATATAGTTATTGGTTAAAATGAAAATGTATTTCCTTTCGTTGTATTTTATTTCATTAATTCAAATGGTTTTACGCCACTTTTCTGATGGAAGGCATTTGAGGCTAACAATAAAAAGATGAATAATTTGAGAATAACTGTAATATTTCAGAGTAAAAAAATAAACAGAAAACAAAACAAAGCAAAACAGTAATGTCAGAATTCTGCTAAATTAAATCACCAAGAGCTTTGGGGAAAAACTAAGGTTTCCTTTTACTTTACATTTCAAGACTATAAATGATAGAAGGTCTAGTCATCCAAGGGATTATGAATCTCTCACAGTTTTCCCTCTCCTGTATGATCAGACAGTGTGGATTTATTTTAGGTCCCACTTGCCAAATAGAAGAGATAAAAGGAAGAGCAGAGCAGAGCAGAGAGCAGGTCAAGGGGAAAGAAGGAAAGGAAGGGAAGGGAAGGGAAGAGGAGGAGAGGGGAGGGGAGGGAAGGAAGGAAGGAAGGAAGGAAGGAAGGAGAGAGGGAAGAAAGGAAGAAGGAAGGGAGGGAGGAAGGGAGGAAGGAAGGAAGGAAGGAAATATTGTTAGCAATGGAGAGTACAAGATTTGGCAATAAGAAGGACATTGCTGCCTGGCTATCAATTTAATTTCAGAAAAAGGAGAGCCACAAAGGAAGCTTTCTAGTTGATGATAATGGGAATGTTAATGCATCTTTTGGTATTTGGGGTTCAAATGTTTCAACCCAACCAGAATGAATCAATTAGTTGATTAAAATTGCTTTACATGCACAATGCACGCTCCAGTAGTTATAGATTAATAATCTCCAGCTCCAACAAGACATAAATATGTCCGCTGGTTTTACACTTCCGTTTACATTAGAGTATACTCACATCCATATTTCTCTTGGTGTCTCACTGAAGATTGTACTATAATAACAGATTTTAATTTGCAAGTGTACAATTTAATTTCAATGTACATTTTGTGTGGGATGTTACTGAAAACAGCTTGCATATAATGAAATTTAAAACTCATTTATGCACTATATGTCATCCAGAGCTCTAATGATTTTTCCCCCTTTTACCTTTACAGTTCAATAGATACCTTGAGGTTATGTTGTCCTTCTAGGAGGCTCTGAACTTTTCCTAAGATGAAGTTGCTAATGGTTATGAAATAAAGCACAAACACAGCATTTATTTCAAAAAAGAACATCCATAAATGATATCAAATGGTTACATTGATTCTAAATGGGATTGTATTAAATAAAAATAGCAGCTATCATTCCCGGCTGGCTGTTAATATGATAACTAACTACTACTTTCCAAAACGGAAGTGAGCTGTAGATTCAACTGCATAAAAGAGAACTAAAGTGAAATAGGCGATATAATCTTTCTGATCTCTTTTGCTTAGCAACAAATGAGCTGAAGTAATGGTTTTATTATATTCCAAAGTTTGTTTGCAAAGGAGAGGTAAAAACAGTTAAATATATCTTTGCATTCTCTCTGTATTGATTAGTGGAAAAAAACTATTGTACTTAATGTATAAGGATCGTGATATGTCTGGAAAGCAAAAAAAATGCCATATAGAAACTACTTAAAGACCTTTTTAAAATGTTCAAAGCAAAACCATAAGGAACCTTTGATATGGAAAGAGATCAGGACCAATTGGATTCCAAGAAGAAAAAAATATAGTTGGTTTTCCAAACCACACTGCACCAGCTTAGCTTCCTAGCATTTTTTTAAAATATATATATAATGGATATATATATCCATTACCTTAACAGGAGGATGAAGTGACTCATCGCATAGATAGCCTACTAGTCTAGATGGCCTATTTGTAGTAGGGCCAACATGCTATATTGGTGAAAATATTAGGGTAGACATAGTCAATGCAACAGTCCATCTTCATCTCTAAAAACTCAACAGGTGATTTGGAATATTCAAAATCTTTCCACCTCATATGAGGTTTGCTATGGAGAGAAAATGATGGAAACACCCTTTTAAACTGAACTTAGGCTTGGTGATAAGTCTCAGGTCCTTTCAATTAAAATACACAAGATTATATTGGGTAACTATTTTGAGAGACTTTGAGTGATTTTTCTATGTCTTGAATTCTTTGTGGTGCCTTGTATAATTTCACTTTTTGGATCAAAAAAGAAAACACTATCTTTTTAATACAAATACGCTATTATTAATAATCTCTATTACATTTGATGAATATGCATTTCTTCATATTAAATTTATAATTTAGTTATAGCATCATTCAAATTTTAATTTTTCTTCTTGCTATTACATCTCTTTATTGTATAGGACTATGTGCTTTATTTCTCCCCCTTTCTCTAAATCCCATCCCTGTATTTCTTTTGTGTGTGTGTGTATGTGTGTGTGTCCCTGATACATTAAACCTGTTCCCTTTTCTAACCATCATCTCTTAGCTACCTTAAAGTTTTAATTATTCGTTTAGCTTGTCTCCCATATTCCTCTCTTGGATCTATTTCTATTTGTTTCCACATCTTGATTGCCTATTTTAAGCTTTTCTCTATTCTCTTTTTCTATTGTCTAGCTTGCAGGATATCTACTCTTGCCCCTCTCTCTCTCCTCTAAGAATATTTTTGTTTTCCCAGTTTCTTTTTTAATTTGCTTAGAGTACTCTCCCTTTGGCTTATACCATCAATCCCACTTATTTGGATTATTATCTCCTTTTTTTCCTCTTGTTCCATTTGTTTTGTCCGTCCCATTTTTTCATCTCATCTTTCAGTTAGCTCCTCCTCTTCCTGGGCATATTGAAACATCACTGTCTTTTGTATTGTGTTTCCCAACTTTTCATATATAGTCTCCATTAGTCTCAAGATTTCCTGGCAGTGTCTTGTCAATGTCTCTTTTGTATTTTGAATTACTGATGCCACCTCTTCCCAAAATTCCACTCCATTCTTCTTGGTGAGACATCCTGTTAAGTTTTATTTAGTTCCTCTTTTATGCAATACTCCAAATATTTTCTTTATGTCCCAAGCTTAATCTATCTGCTCTTCTTCTCTCTCTAATTCCTAAAAATACTAAAAAAAATACTAAATACTAAAAATACTAAAAAAAAATAGTATTTTTTTCCCAAAGTGCTAAGTCGCTGCTAATTAAGTAGTTGTGGATCCTTTTGCAAATTCTTTTGGGGTTTCAAATAAGATAAAAAGTTCTTCTCATCCAGTTCCAAGCACTGTTCACCTACTT
>JANHFL010005128.1:54818-68008 GCA_032468155.1 Oxyrhabdium leporinum
CTCCCTCCCTCCTGGATTCCTGTGAAGTCAGTAGGTCTATTTCTGCATGTTTGTTTGTTTTTTATTAACATGTTATCATTTAATGTATGGAGAGCTAAACTATTATAAGCCACAAGACTAGAAATAAGGAATCCATGAGTTCTAGTCCCATTTTAGGCAAAAAGTCAGCTGGGTGACCTCGGAGCAGTCACTCTCTCTCAGCCCTGGCATGGGGCAGTGGCAAACTACTGAATCTTAATGCAAAAACTGGAAGGACATGTCCAAGCAATTATCAGGTTTTCACACTGAGTTGAATGCACACATACACACAAATACACACAGAGAGTGGGGTGGGGGGACAAAGACAGAGACATAGAGATTGAATGTATCATGACCTTTTTTAGATTTAAGGTTAATTATTTTGGGGAAAATCATTTCTCATTTGGTTAACCGTAGTTTTATTCCCTCCTTTCAATCATTCATGTAAGAAATTTGTGAGTGAATTCCCAACAGCCTTTGATTGAGTCAATAATTATTCAGTTTTTAAAATCATATTTTGAAATGATGTTTCCATTTCTCCCCAATTGCTGCTGCAATATCCCACCATTAAATCACTCAAATGAGGGATGCTTCCCAGTCAGATATCATGAAACAAATAAGATTACATTAGTTGAATTTCTGAATCAGAGCAGTGTCAGTGAAATATTTTCAGAATATTCACAAATCATCTTTAGGGATTATGAGATCCACATGATTACCTTAACTAAGTGCAACCTAATCTTGATTACAAGTGGCAAACTACACTTATTTCCAAGTGTTTTTGATGACAGCTCTTTACAGTTTCAACTAACATATGCCATACAAAACACCAATGATTCAAAGGGACATGTACAAAAAGTTACAAATATAGTTGTGTTTAAAGTTGGTTATCCTGCTAACAAGATTGTCCTTATTTCGAACAAAATTGTGGTAGTCATGATACAATGGTTGAACCTAATCTCCATAACCCATCTAAGCATTTGTCTACAGAATTATGCCCAATTTCCCTCTTTACTAGGATTTTTTTTTTTAGATGTATGGTGGATACATAAAACACTGCCTGGATCCTACATGTCCATGGATGGATCTTTGCTTTCTTGTGCAGCCCAGGTCCTGGTGGGCCACGGACTGGGTGCCAATCTGCAGGCCAGGAGCTGGGGACCCTGCTGTATGATATATGTGCATTCTGAAAGATCCAAAGAGAAAGCATTGGTATAGATCACATAAATACTTGCTTATCATCTTGGAGATATATTTTTAGTAAAGTACCTAAGAAAGATACCATACTATATCACACAATCTTACAAGCTCCTAATTTGCACAATTCTCCTAATTTCATAGGTTATTATTATTTATCATATGATGAAACCATGACAAAAGAGAAGTAAATATATATATACACACACAGTCGACATAATAATAAGCAAAATTTCTATGGCAGTGGCCTCATAATTGGATATCCAATTCAGCTATCAGACAATCGCTTCTGGCATTGCTTCATGCAGAACTTTTAGGGAACCAGACAATCCATTTCATGGTGCAATCTTGCACAATATGTTTAATAGTTTGCATATCTGCACCACAATTGCAACAAAGAGAATCTTTCATACATGATGTTTAAGTATGGAAATTCTGTCATACTTGCTTTCGTAATAAAGAATCATAATTAAATTTAAAATTTCTGAAAGTACTCTACAGTACTGTTCTGCTGACAGGCAGAAACCTTGTAAACTGGTAGAAAAAAATATTTGTATATAAATAATCTTGCATATATAGATATAGATATGAATATGTCCATTTTATATATTTAAAGTTGACGTATTTATTACAGAAATGAGAATGTAAATGTGAAGGCCATGAAGCTTTTGTTTTCCATCTTCAATAAGTCCATACGTATTACAAATGATAGTGAGTTCATTCTCCATACCATAAATAATAATAATAACAATCACATTGTTGCTATTCAGGGAGTGACAAACAGTACCCAAAAATCTCTAGCACGGAAAATGATATGCCATCTGCTTGTCATTCATTTCAAAGAGCTTTTTTTTTTCATGCTTGGATGGGGAGGAGATATGATATAAATGATTACAGCCCTGTGAATAGAAAAATATAGAGTTTATTCTTTATAGACAGACAGGTGACATGTTTCCATCTTTGATCTCAACCGATGCTTACATATTTCAAATTCTAATTGAACATTGCATTTCTCTTTCCAGTCACTGATGACTGTCAACAGTTGAAAGTGAAACCATTCTTTACAAAGACTTTTAGGTTAATCAGGATGATCACAATAGCCAGTATGAGTGTAGCTGGCTAGGCTCCTTATGTTTCTGACAGCAAGGAGGTGATTGATGAAAGGCAGGCAAGAGAAAGGGAAGTTAAACTGTAAATAAAGAAGCGAATGTGTTTTCCTTTCCATTTGAGTTCTTTTCCATACCGAGACAAAAAAAGAGAAAGGGAGAAACTTGTCCTACAGAAGAGCTTAAATTTAAAGATGGGCAAAGCATAGACCACATACAGTTCCCCAAACCTGTTCGAGATGACTAGGGCTAAAATATTCTGCATTTTAAAAAGGGCTCTCAAAATAATAAAATTGGTTCATTTATCTTTTTTTTTTTAAGTAGCAATAACTAAATCACTGTGATTGTTTTAAAAGTCAGGATAGTGTTGAAAGGATAATATGATTATAAGGGTCAAAGTACCTATTGGGTCTCTTATAACTCCATCTTGAAAAAGATAAAAAAGGACCAAAAATATATATTACTGCCATAGCAGTAATATATTACTAAGAGTTCCTTAACATTTTACCCATCTCCAGCTGTTACAGCTCATGCTTCACTAAATCAAACGTAATTTATGGATTTTATTTCCCCAAATTCTCAGGAATGGCCATGAAGGCTAGGAATTTTAGGAGACAATGGTCTAGGGTGTAAAGTACACCCAGAATGGAAAAGCCTAAATTAAGTCTTGCTATCTGCCAGTTTTCTATAACACTACTGTATCTTTCACTGTCAGGGACACGTATGAAGAAGAAAATTATATAGCCAGTCATTCACAATATCAGGCTGTTGGGCTTCAATCAATGATCTAAAGAATAGAACATCTAAAGCTGTTTTTTGAAATGGCTTTTATCAGTTTATGCTCACATTACCAGTCAAGATTCTACCTAACAGTAGTTATTTATGTTGTGGTAACTCCTGCTTGGATTACTATGATTACAGATGAGAATTCTTTGGAAAATGGTTCAGGAACCTCACTTATTTCAAAATGGAGCTAACTCAAAAGGGTTAATATATTGCATTATTGCATCTGTCAGGGTACAATATTAGAATTTTTTATTTTTCTTTACTGATATCTACCAAAATTATCTGAAAGCATTCAGATCTATTCTGGTAGCCATGGGACAAATACTTAGTTAACAGAAGAAGTACTTCTTCAGTTGTGGTTTCTTTTTTTGCAGAATTCTATTCCCAGAAGGATAATGTTTTGCCTATATTGCTGTTGACTGATTTACTGGATGCTTTTCTGCTAAAGTTAGAAAAACAAGGAACCAAACAATTTGGAGTTGGATGCAATGAAGTATATTTTATTGGCATTCACAGTGTCAGTGATCAATGGGCTTCTTTGTCAAAGAAATACAGAAAACCCAAAGCTTACAAGGTTACAGATTATATACCCTCTGAGATGATACATAAGATTTTCAAAAGCAGTGTATAACATGTTATAACATGGTTTTACCTGCTATAGTTTTGTTCTGATTTTACAGCAGAAATGTAGAATCTGAGAACAACATGGAATGACTTTACTAAGGGCTGACATTGTTCCTCTATCTTCTTCTTCTTTCAAGAAAGCTCTAAGCCCATCCTTTTAATGAGACGAATGCCTTCTAATGTAAACAATGTCCTTTCTTGTACACATATATTGACTCACTACACACCAAGAAAAAGTCAACAACCTCAATTTTCTTATCTGATTCCTTTCCTTCCAATTTTGTCTTCAGTTTGTCTCTTCTATTTTGTATGTGCATCAGCCTCTTGTACATAGGAAAAATATTGTCTCCATACTGGAAATAATGATTTTCTTTTGCAGAAGTTATAAGTACAAATATATGTTATCCTCTTATTCTATGGCAATAGCATTGTTTACATTTTCTCTAATACATTTTCTCGGTACTGTGTTATTTTTATTCTATTTTTCAAACCCATATTTCATGACTTACTTTTTTTCTGTTTCCCACAAAAAGTTAATAAGGTATGTCCAAACAACATTAAAATTAGACAATGTTCTATCTGTAATTAAAGTAATCAATTTGGCCATCTCAACAAGTTCCATCAATTTTGTTTTCCGGTATCTGGATTTAAGTTTTCCCTTTCTACTTTTTCCACGTCATTGCTTTAGCCTAAACTTCTGCTTCAATTCCCTCTCCCTTGTGGCATCTTTAGATTAGATTAACAGAGTTGGAAGGGACCTTGTAGGTCATATAGTCCAACCCCCCACCCAAGCAGGAAAACTTACACCATTTCTGACAAATGGCCATCCAATCTCTTTGTCTTGCAATCAGCCCAGCATATTTTTTATATATTTCCTAATATATTTTTATATATTTCTTTTATTTCCTTATTGTCTGTTTGCTTCTTGGGACCACTTTCCCATGTCCAAAGGACTCTAATTTTAGGGGGGGTGTTAACTGATTCTGAATTATCTTACAGTAGCTACATTATCTCTAATTTCATCTGCCCTTTATTGCTCTCTTGATTTTGTTATTGCCTATAACTTCTTCTTACAGACCCAACTTCTGTAAGACCCATCCATGTTTTAACTTGTTTACGTCTCCTGGCAAACACAGACTAGTTTGCATCAGTCTGTTGTTCTTTATTCATTTTTCTATTTATCCACTATGTTTTAAGTTGCATAAATATATCTTTAAAAGAAAAAAAAAGAATAATGGTGTTAAAATTAGAAGAAGAAACATTTTATGTGCTTACGTTAGAAGATGGACTAATAGTTTATTTCATAAGAAATAAATCTGCTAATATTGTAACAAACCAGTCATCCATCTAGCTTAGTGCCTAAAGTGGGAGTAGAACTGATAGTCTTCTGGTTTCTAAGCTGATATTTTAACAGCCATACCTTAATTGGCTCTCTCAGATACTTTTGCTACACAAAAATATGTACTTTTGGATAATTTATCTCAATAAATTAATTAACAAATATAAAGTTTTTGACTCATTTGTTTAAATAGACTCTCTTTATATAGCTTTAGGACTTCTGTGGAGAACATAGTTTAAGTAGAAATATTGAAAACTGAATAGCGTTCACAAATGTTCAAGCACCATTGTAACTATGTGGTTTCTGAGTAAAATATAGGAGTGATCAGCATTTTTCAACTTTAGAATGTGTGGGTTTCAAGTCCCATAATTGCCTTCTCACATGCAGCATGAAATTATTCATTTGATATTACCATTAAGATGGGCATATAACTCTAGTTACTTCCTATAACATTGCTCAGTTGTAGGTTCGTACTTGTTTAACCACTGATTCATCGATTGGGTGATCCTTTATATTCTAATGTTCTTTGTTCAGCCATCATGGAAAAAGCCCTACCCAGATGAGATGGTACAACATAACTTATTCGTTCTGTAATGTCTTTTAAACATATATTCTCAAAGATGCTTATATAGAAATGAAATTCTGAGGATTTCAGTTTTTCCAAATTTATACACGAATATATATTTTGCCCTCGGGTGCAGCACATTCAATATTAAAGCTGAGATGCATTTTCTGCTGACAGTGAACATATTTGCCTGTGGGTTTAAGATATAGAGGAAAGAAAGATTATAGAATAGCCTGTTTTAAGAAGCTCCATTTTATGTTCAGGATGTAAATGAGTTTATTAAGGAATGATGTGAAAGATATAATGATTGGGTTTGCAAGGTAAAGGCCATAACTTCATGAAAATAATTAGGAAGATTCAATATTCCTTTGTTCTCATTAATTTTAACATTTAAGTATTTCTATTCTATTCTTCATAAATATTTATATACCTAAATTATGTATCTTTTTTTCTCTATTTCCTTTTTGTTCAAATGTCGTCTCTGTCACACTCCTGCTTCAAAAAAAAAAAGTGCAAATTCTCAATTTCAGACACCAGATGAACCCTAAGAGAAGCTTTTCTTCTTCTTTGTACCTCATTAAATGGGGAGATCTAAAAATCATCTGATGGACTGTGCTCATTAGAGAGTATTGAACAACTGAATAATAACGGAACAATATAAAATATTTCTGTATATTCAGAATACAAGACTGCTAGACCCTTTAGAATTTGCATGCAATTTGTTTCAATAGTAGAAATGATCCACAAGGAGAACTGATTTGCTCTTCAAATATATGCTGACTGATTCTTTCCAGTTCCACTGTACTTAAACATTTTAAGATGTTTTCAGACCATAGCCACATGCCTAAGTTTCCTACACTGTGCTCCTATTCAGAAACACATTGTTCTTGGTGTAGCAATGTATAACCATTATGCAAAAGCATTCATTTTCTACTTATGCTGTAAGAGAGTTCATTGTAAAGTCTAAATGCTAGGTAGGAGTCTGTAATTTTTTTTTTACAAGTTCCCTTGAAACATAGCTATTACAGATGAAACTAACTGAGAATGGGTGTGTTGTCAATAAGAGCTATTATGTAAATCCATGATATGCATCTTGCACTGTTATAAATCTACCAGATTCTCATTTTTTTTGGACTTGGGCCAAGAGCTAGAAAACAAAGATAATAACAAAGGGTTGGGTGTTTTTTTACATTATAAGGTTGTTATAAAGATTATAACAAATGGAACATGTGACATACTTCAGTCTGTGAGAAGTGTGAAGCAAAATTTAAGTAGTGTTAAACTGAAGCAGAAGACAAGTATGATATTAGTTTTGAAATATTTCTGCAAGTTATTTTACTTACTCTGAATGTACAATCCACCTTGAAGACAGTATGATTTTACTAAGGATGTTATCATTGAGGTATATGTGATTTGGGGAAAAATGTGAAAAAAATGAATGTTGTAAATTATGCATTTTTGATGTTCAGATGTACTACAGAGACAATATATTTCTTTATCATGCATAACAGTATATATTAATATCTTTCCAAATTGCTGACCATGTTATGGTTTATAGTTCAAAACAAGACTGTCTAATCCAGTTGGTTTTAGTAGACATTAAAACAAGCTATTGTCCAAGTTCCCTCAAGTTATGTGACACTCATTCAGCCACTTCTGAGTTCTTTGTATTAAGGTTACTTGCAAACGAAACCCTCCCCCCCCAAAAAAAAATGATTTACGTAATTGTCAAAGATTATGCAAATTAACTGAAAAGTTAATTGACAAGCTAGGTTCCTTGAAGATACTGGTCAATTTAGAAAACATATGATAATGCTATAGTTCAAACAGGACTAATTGTATCTTCCTATTCCCTGCACAATGTTTTTACAGATTTTTATCCAGCAAGAGAATTGAGAGGATTTAGTGATTGTGAGAGGGACTTCTAAGGATTTATATCTTTCCAGAAAAATACTAGGTGGTTATCTAAAGAAACATGTGGTAGCCTGGCAGCTCTTAATAGCTTATTTATGTTCCAGGGCAGAATGCTATTCGGATGATTCTGATTCTTGATACAGCATTATTCCCAAGGCTTTCTGCCATGAAAACATTCTCAGCCACTGGATGAAGTACTCAAGAAAACCCAAGAATTATCCTCTTCATATACACAATTCTTAAAATTCATTATAAATTAAATGGAGTTCTTTGTTTTCTATTAAGTATACAAGCACCAAACAGTGGTGCTTAATAGCCTAATCTGGAACTGAAAATAGTCAAATCCAAGGTTACTTGAAAAGTAAACAGATCCAGTTATTTCAGAAAATGATTTTTTTAAAGCTATATTTATACTAAGAAGGAGTATGTACTAAGAATTTCCTCCATTGATTAATTTCTTGCAGCCTTAATTCACATTAATTCACAAATCTGGCTTCACATACACCTGAAAATAAGAGAAGAGGGTTGGCAGGAAAGCGGGATTCAGTTTTCCCAAACCTAGCATTCCACTGGTTGAATTCTTTCCCAGGAGAGGTTAAATCTGTAATTTATTTCTAAATGGGCAAATACTTTGAGACTGTCACACTTTCAAAAGAATTTTAATGCTTACAACCTCTGAGTTTGTCCCATCAGGTTTTTTTTTAAGAGGTCTCTGGTTTTCTTTGTGGGAAGTTTTAAATGGATTTTAAATTTTTTAAAAATTTTAAATTTTTAGGGGTTAGTTTTTAAAAACGGGGTTTTACAGGATTTTATATATATATTTTTATATTTTTATGTGAACCGCCCCGAGTCCTCGGAATGGGGCGGTATATAAATTAAATTAATAATAATAATAACCAAACAATGTTCTGGACAGAGTATTTTGCGGATTATTAGTGTTATTGGTAATAGAGGACCTATTAGTTTATTAGTAGAATTTCTCAGTTATTCCTAGTGTGTGTGTGTGTGTGTGTGTGTGTACATGCAACCAAACATTATATTGCAAAGAATAGCCATTACACTGTTTCAGATCACACGGCTGCAAGGGCTTGTATGTCCAAAGCTAGAAGGGACTTCTGTACATACATGATGCAGAAGAGGCAGACGGAGGAATGCAAAGTACTTCAGTGAGGTGAATAAGATACTGTTAATGGCACAAAGTTCTTTACTGAACTGATTTCTGGCTGCCTTGGAAACCACAAACTTCATCATTTAATTGTCAAAAATAGAAACCATGGTAGAGGTTGCTAGTCCATGTTTATGAGTGACCCACATATATTTCATTGGCCACTAAGTGACAAAGAATAATATATTGTACTAGATGGGCCACTGTTCTGATCCCACCTGAGTTCTTCTTAAGTTCCTTACACAGGTAGTCCTCAACTTACAACCATGTGTTTAGTGATTGTTTAAAGTTACAACAGTACTTATCATACTGTCATATGCATCCCCATGGTAACGTGATCAAAATTTGGGCACTTGGCAACTGGCATGCATTTGTGATGGTTGCAGTGTCCTGGGGTCATGCGATCACCTTTTGCAACCTTCTAACAAGAAGCAATGGGTGGAAACTAATCAAGGAGAGAAACAACTTAGAACTAAGGAGAAATTTCCTGGCAGTTAGAACAATTAATCAGTGGAACAACTTGCTTCCAGAAGTTATAAATGCTCCAACACTGGAAGTTTTTAAGAAGAGATTGGACAACCATTTGTCTGAAATGATATAGGGTTTCCTGCCTAAGCAGGGGGTTGGACTAGAAGACCTCAAAGGTCCATTCCAACTCTGTTATTCTATATTGTATGTTAAAAATTCTAGAATTATGTCCCTGGCAAACATTTTCCCCATCTTCTCAAAACTTGTTATTCTCAACTACACATATGAGAAATCAAGCAGATGAATTTAAAAGTGATAAGAGGTAAAGCAACACATTTGTCTGTCAAATCATCTGGATTCACCTTTCCATCAGAAAATTTCCCACTCTGTGGTACAAAACATTTCAATCATTTCTCTCATTTTTCTTCATGTGGAAATTTATTTTGCAAGATATAGTTAATTAATTTCTAGCCTCCCACACCCATAATATCTCGAGTTTCTTCTCTAAATGATTAAATGTAAAGTTTCCCCAAGTTTCTTTTTTTAAGTTTTAAAAATAAATTCTACAGCATGCACTGGGTGTATTACTGATATTTGAAATACAGAATGATTCCAATTTAGAGAAACGTTTTTATACAAATTTGCTGACACTGTAGAACTACTAGAAGAGGAAATAATCATGTGGATGATTGTATTTTCAGACAAGAACAATATATACTCTATGAGTCACTTTAAAAAGTACTGCTAGCTTTTTTTTAAAGGCTGTTAAAAAGGCTATCATTTAATTATTTATTATGATTTTTTATTGATTTTATTATTTTTATTTTATTTTTAAATTTTTTGTCAGATACTAGGCATGTGTTTATCCCAAGCATATTTAAACCCACTACCTCCACTGGAAGTTAGTTCCAAGTTTCCACTGCTCTTTCTGTGAAGTAATACTTTCTAACTACTTTTGAACTTCCCCGTCGTGCCCCCATGTTCTTGATTTTTCCTTAATATTGAAAATATGGTCTTCTAGAACCTTATTCTCACTCTTAATATATTTAAAGATTTCAAACATGTCCTCCATTTTCCTTCTGTCCTCCAGGCTATACATATTCAGTTCTTCCAATCTCTCCTCAGATAGGATACTAAGATGGAAAGCATCAGTTTACTTAGGCTACCTAGTGAGTTCCAAGTTCGAACTAAGAATTGAACAGATGTCTTGATAGGTCTGTCACTTTGCCAGGTATATGTTGTACCATTTTTGCACCATTTTGTTGCCCATCTGTACTCTCTCAATCTTACCAATATCTTATTTTTTTAAGTGAGGTCTCTAGAACTGGACACAGTATTCCAAATGGGGTTTGACTAAAGGCATAGCGGGATTATGACATTTTTTCCAGCTGGTGAACTCTAGTGATGCATCCCAGAATTTTTATTGTATTCAATAACATATATATAACTTTACTTTCAACTATAAGTAAGTTAGTACAGGAAGCAAGATTTTTTTAGTTACAAAGAGTTGTTTATGTGCTAGACATAAAAACAGCTAACACTTGGACAAACTACTTGGAAACTATACTGTATGAAATCTTCTGTAGGGTCTGCTACTTCTAGTTCCTGTCTAATCAGATAATTAAGATGCTCTTCATATATGGGTGCACATTTGGCCTATTAGTAATCAAAAACCCTATTAATTCTAAATATAATATATTACCTTTTGCATTACAGTTTTATCCAACTATTAGAGGAAACATAAATCTCAATATGATTCTGCTGGCAACAGCAAGATTATGGCATAGAAAAAAATTAAATAAGCATGATTATAATTATTGTTGATTTGGTATGAACTTATTAAGCAGTTAAAAGTATACTGATGAGTAATTTCTAAAAGTGAGTGCTTACTAATTTTAATTGGAAATACACTTGGAAATTGGAGTTAGCACCTGGAGTTGGAAAGGAAGTGTGCATGTGTGTGTCTGTGTAACTGATACCCTTTATGAAACCAAAGAGGTTAATTAAGTAGGATGAAAACCACAAAGAAATTCATGAAGATGATAATCAGTTTCTTCAAATGTGTTGCCTGTACGTTATCCTTCTACTACATGACAAAGTAGACTTTCTTCATCTTTTAGAGGCATTTTGAACATTCTGAAATGAAAAGTACGAATGATTTTAAATACCCAGTATAAAGTTAAAATTATATATGCAATTTGCTATTTACCTATGGCAACTAAACCAACAGGACATTTAACAACTCTAATTTAAATTAGTACAGTAATCTGAATCTCATTCTGCTTCATTTTCTCTACTCATCAGTTCAGCAAAATGTTATGTCAGCCATTTATTTATTTATACAATTTATATGCTGCCAATCTCAACTGGAAACAACACTAGGCAATTATTAAAAACATTAAAACATTCAAATAACATTAAATTAGTTTAAACTTGGCAAAGGTGAAGAGAAAGGGAGTTAGGGTTGTGCCCACATTGGGGCCCCCAGGCCAATTGGAAGAGCCAGATCTTCAGGAGGCCAAAAGGATGGGTACAGATCTCACCCTGGGGGGCACAGTGTTCCAAACAGCAGGAGTCACAGCAGGAAAGGCTCTGCTTTGGTAGCTAGAATTATTTGATCAATGGGGTCGACAGCATGCTCTTTCTGCCAGTACAGATGGGGCAGGCTACTCCCATTGAGTTAAGATGGCTCCTCAGATACCATGAACCTATGCCATGAGGGGCTTTAAAGGTGATAACTAACACTTTGAATTGGACCTGGAAACAAACCGGCAATGAATGCAGCTCATGAAACAGTGGTGTGACATGGGCCATCCTAGGGGCCTCAAAAACTGCCTGAGCAACTGCATTCTGCACCAGCTGAAGTTCTGAATACTCTTCAAGAGTAGCCCCATGTATAGCATATATAGTCACAGTAGTCCAAGCATGAGATGACCATGGGACTCCCAATCCATTAAGAAGTACAACTGGTATACAACACAAAGTTGCATGACTCTCCTAGCCATTCTGTCCAATGGTGAAATCTATTTTTTTTCACCACCGGTTCTATGGGCGTGGCTTGGTGGGGGTCATGTGACTGAGTGGGTGTGGCCAACTCAAAGTCACTCACAGCAAGGTGGGATGGTGGCATCTTGCTGTAAGTGACGTCAAGTTGGCCATGCCCACCCAGTCACATAACCGATGCTATAGAGACGGCGATGCTGACTGACTGCCGCATGTAGGCAAAAGGTTAGTCGGAAAAAAAGAAGGCAAAGAGGTGACAGCTGGAGGCTCTGGTGCCACTTTTTGCTGGCACGAGGGGCCTGCAGCCATCATCTCTTTGCTGGCTGGAGCGGAGTCGGGAGTGGCAGCTGGAGGCTTCTAGCTCCAGTAAAGAGGTGGCGGCTGGAGGCTTCTGGCGCCGCTTTTTGCCAGAATGAAGGGCCTGCAGCCATCACCTCTTTGCCGGCCAGAACAGAGCTGGGAGTGGCCGCAGCCTGTCCCTTTATGATCCCCCCCCCGCAGCGGCAGCCAGAGGCAGTCAAGCTCCAGGGACAGGCAGGGTGGTGACCTGGCCCCTGCTTAGGCGCAATGGAGCTCACCATTGGGCTCAGCGCTGCAAAGGAGATGCTGGCGTGCGTGAACTAAGAGGAGCAGTGGAAAAGGAAAAGCCCTTTTCCCTCAGGCTGGCCGCTCCATTGCCCATTTCACCATTGCAGCCCCACGCCACGGAGCTTTCACCCTCCATATGCCCTCGCTTTCCCCCAATTCTTCAAGCATTTCTTTGCTTACCTTATTTCCAGCTCCATCGCATTTCTAATTCTTGAAATGCACTCAATCAATTTCAACTTCGCGAGATCTTTTCTTTTCACGAGAAGTTGGAATTGATTGAACTTTTTTTTAAGGAAACTTTTGTTTCCCTGCACACGATGGCGAGAAGGAGAAAGAAACACAATGGAGCTGGAAATAAGGTAGACAAAGAAATGCTTGGGGAATTTGGGGAAAGCGAGGGCATCTGGGCAGTGGTGG
>JANHFL010005129.1:0-20930 GCA_032468155.1 Oxyrhabdium leporinum
TTTGTTGTTCCCAAAGTTGTATATGGGGGTGGGAGGGGATGGGGGAGGGACGGTGGAATCAAAACGTTCAGTGAAAACATGCCAAGTTCTTCATAATATCCCTCGTGGTGCTTGGCACTACATGGCGTTTTCCCTTAAACCAGGACCAAATAACCATGGACCATATATTGTTTGGGAAAAGGAATGGTACTGTTGGATGATTAAAACTCCACTGTGTGGATTATACTTTAGATATTTTAGGATAGGTTAGTTCAAGATACTGTAAGCTCTGAAAGTCACTTCAAAAGTCATCAACAGTGAAATTGGGGGTAAGCAGATACACTCCTGAAGTTTTGTGTACCTCAAAGCGGGTAAAATTTTGAAAATTCCAGCTTTTACTTAAGCTTTTTTTTAAATTATTCTAATGATTGCAGTAGCAGATGTAATGGCGAAAAAATAATTGCCTTTTCATGCTGAGTATGCCTATTAACCCTGAGACATTATCTCTTTTTTTACTTTTCCAATACTGTTTACTTTTGAGGTTTCTACTAGCGGGGAAGTAATTAATACCATGCGTCTCAGTAGCAGTGTAATTCTGCAGAAATAACAGTTAACAGCATTGTGGTCACACTCTAAAAGTTACTTGTAAATGCCTCAAAATAGAACCAAACCAGTAACGATCTTGATATCAGGAGCATATTTTTCAAGAAAAATCTTGACTTCTATTTTGTTTAGATTATTGGTCATCAGTGTCGTGTGTTTATGCTGTAACCTTTTTTTTTTGCCGGAAATTTAGCTAGGCTGGGGGTTGGTCTTGTTGAAATTACCCTTCTACAAAACAGGATTATTTGGGCAGGCTACCAGGGTGAAGAAAAATGTACAGGTAGTCTTTGACTTACAACAGTTCATTTAGTGACTGTTAAAAGTTACAACAGTACTGAAAAAAGTGATTTGTGACCATTTTTCATACCATTGCAGCATCCCCATGGTCACGTGTTTACATTTGGGTGCTTAACAACTGGTTCATCTTTATGACAGTTGCAATGTCCCAGAATCATGTGATCCCCCTTTACGACCTTCTGGCAAGCAAAGTCAAGGGGGAAGCCAGATTCACTTAACAATCAGGTTGCTAATATAACAACTATAGCGATTCATTTAATAACTGTGGCAAGAAAAGGCGTAAAATAGGGTAAAACTTATTTAACAAATTTCTCACAACAGCAATTTGGGGCTCAATTGTGATCGTAAGTCAAGGACTACCTGTATTCTAAGCCCATGCAATATCAATTTTCGGCATTCTGGGACATCTTTGTATTCAACCATCAGTTAAGATGAGACAGATTCTGCCAGTGCAACACTGAATTGTAAAAGAACTATTAACTCTTTGGGTCATTGACAAATGGTTAAGCATAGAAAAACGGAAAACTTGGATTTCTGGTGAAGCAGCCTACTTTTGTTTATGATTATGCCACCGTTTAGCAAGAGTAAATGTTGTGGCCTGCAAACATATCTACCCACTGCTCAGCCATGTTTCTCCATGCCCATAAATGCCAATTTTCTTCCCTCTGGGAGAAATGGACCCAGCTCCACTAATTTTTTTTCCAGAGCCATGGAAGCTTTGAGTTATTGCAAGTATCATTTTGGCCTGTTGCCTTAATCCACATGTGTGTTGCCCATTAATTTCTGCTATTTTGTAATTTTTTTTGAATAACCTTATGTAAAAACAATGTATTAATAATAAATTGTTCAGTATGCACTGTGATGTCTCAGTTCAGAGTAATTTGATCTTATATTGTTGTGAATGGGTCAGTTACTGTATTTTCCTAATGATCACTCATTGCTGGGTATTTAATAGCAGGTAGGATATGATTTTATATTAAATGAACATAAGCGTTTCTGATCACAATATCCAAAGGACCAAAATGCTAACACACATTACTCGGTGATTAGATGGTGAAGTCCAAGCTTTTATAAAGATGTTGAAATAATGTATTATTAAATCAAATTGACAGAAGAGGGTGATTTCGCAATATTAGAATTCTAAATGTGCAGTGTCTATTTGAGTGACAAACTCATGTCAAAATAAGGTTGCAACCCAATAAATTTTAATACATTCACATTTAGTCAAATTTGTATGTTTAAAAATAATTTCTGAAGCATGAAGCTTTTTTTCTGGTTTTAGTTCATGCTCTCGTGTTGAGTCATTCTTTCCGCAATTATTGCACTATTACAAGCATTACATTTGAAAAGAATATCTAAACCTGTATTCTAATTGGGTATATTTGTAATTAACTTGTAGCTGTTGGCCTTCCAATTGTTGCTGGACTGCAGCTTCCAGCACTCCTCACAAATTGCAGCTGATGAATACTTGAAGAAGAAAGTTTATGTCAAGCTTTTATTCCTAGCTGATCTTTTGTATGGGACAAAAAGAAAAGAGATAAAATTCATCCCACCTGGAAAGTTTCCTTTTCGAGAATGGTGGAGAAGCATCTGGCTTTAAGATATAGAAAAATACTGGCCATCCTCTCACTTCTAGTTGCTTGAAGTAAAATTGGCTTGTTCCTCTATTTCCAGACCCAATTGCCATTATTTGTATCTTGCATAGATACTTAAGACTTTTTTTCCCCAGAATTTCATCACACTTTGAAATTTGAGTCTTGCTTATAAAACTCAAGCACCCAAGTTGGCCTAGAGCTGGAAAGAACCATGCAAAGTATTTTTTTTTCTTTACACATCTCCCAAGAACTTCAGGCAAAGCACAAGGCATTTTATTCAGGATGAAACCTTTGTACAGAAACAAAAGATATATACATTCAATATATATGATGAATCAAAAAGCAACAAATCAAATAATAGATGTTTATTAGATTTGAGAAAACAGGCATGTTTAAAATACGCTGCATCTTCTATTTCCCCACTAGGATTTGTTTCTTAATACTTGCAACTTTAACCGGGGACTTCTGAAAATAGCCCTGTTTGATTGTTCCTGAGTGGGCTGGTTTTTGCACATCAAAGGAATTCATTTTGGTCCAAAGGAAAAAAACGGCTTCCTAAACTTCAAAAGGCGGCATGGATGCCTGGATGCCATGCTAAAATGCCGATATCACCTTTATTAAAATGCTAATAATAAAGTCTAAAATTCTATATAACATGGGGAACTGAAGATAAGTAAAAATTGAGGCATTTTTGTACTTAGCAATTCGTAACTGGTAATATTCCAATTTGCCTTCCAGAAGCATTGGTGATTGTAAACTGTCCACACACACATGAGCATAGTAAACGCACACACTCCACATCCACATCTTGGATACTAATCGGATCCACATCTTTAGCTTCAACAGTGGTCTTGCATTAAGCAACTATGATGGACCCTTTTAATGTCTGGGGGGGTCCAAACTGGCAAGATGGCACTCACTAATGAGCAGGGATGTCAACCGTGGCAACTTCAGCTTCCCAGTCTTGCTCGGGAATTCTTGAGAGTTGGAAGTCCACAAGTCTGAAAAGTTGCCGAGTTTGAACACTTCTGAACTACCGTTAGGGTATAACTGAAGCCCACGCACATACATACCCTCCCCTGGTGTGCAACTCCATCCCACATTCAAAAGGAGCATTTTATCCGTTAATTTTTCCATAGATTCTGTATACTTTAACCACAAATTAAGCACCGTGGGAAGAGTCTGATTCCCAGCATTTCGTTATTGTCCATGTGCTTGCTCTCTGCAGGATAATTTTTTTTGACATACTTCTTAAAAAGAGTTGAGAAACACTTGACAAACATTTCCGCTCAGCCCCCAATGGTTTGGAAATAATATTGCCAACTGCTCGCATACCATTTTTGAAAGACAATTATTTAAATAGATCAACAATTTAAATTATTTTATGATCAATAAAGCAGACTTAGATTTTTGAGAGCGGCTAAATGCTGACACCTACTGGGACGCAAGGAACACCTCGATCTCATCGACGGGAGGACCCCGAAACTTGAGGTTCCCCGCTGATTCGGGATAAGCTCCTGCGAGCATGCTGGGAATTGTAGTATCGCTGCAGGAAGTCCGCGCAGGCGCGGTTCAACAACCCGTCTTCCGCCTCACTGTCGCGCAGACTCCCGGCATCCCTCTCAGGCGTTTACCTGTCGCCAGCTGCATGCTGGGAGTCGTAGTCCTGCCCTGAGGAAAGCGACCAGGCGGAGGCAGGGCGGCTTCCTTCTCCCGAAGCTCCTCTTCCCGGCCGGGCGAGCGGCTCGGAGGCGGCGGCGGCGGCGGCGGCGGCAAAATGGCACGTCAGGGCAGCCGAGGAGGCTCCGAGAGCAAGAAAATGGTAATGGTCGCTGGCGGGGCGGGAGGACAAGGTTGGGCGGTGGGGAGGACTGCCCGACGAAGGAAGGCGGGCGTTGGGCGTTTGCCTGGAGGGCCTTAAAGGAGGGGAGATGCAATGTTTGCAATGGCCACCGTGAATAAATGCTGCACGTCAGGGTTTCCCTGAGAATGTTGGTGCCTTTGCCAGGCGGAAAAAAAAACAGACGCGTAAAAGAGATGGCGGGGGTGAGGCTGAGTGGCGGCCGCCCCCGAGGAAGCCCAGAGGGTCTTAAAGTGGGACAGGAACCTTGAGTAGCTAAGTGGAGACAAGCATACCTGGTCCATGGGAGAAATATCAAGCATGTAATCATCATATTGTCCTGTACAGTATGTGGTATTATATATTATTATATTTAATAATAATGCCCTGTATGATGTATTATGTTATATTATCCCTTATATATATATTGTCCTACACACACACACACATTCTCTCTCTCTCTCAATAGATAGATAGATAGATAGATAGATAGATGTATAGATGTATAGATAGATAGATAGATAGATAGATAGATAGATAGATAGACGTATATATAATAAACATGTATTCATCATAGAGGATTGATTTATATGCTGTATTATATATTAATATGTGGTTACAAATACGTAATAATATTGTCATTGATATTATTGTCCTTTATGGTATTATCCTATTATATATACTGTTACAAACATATAATAATAATACATTTTGCAATTTTCCTCTTGATCCCGTATGCCTTTTTTTATTTATGGAATTGGGGTCCCTTTCCAATTTTTAATTACAATTATTTTCATTATCACTTATTAATGTGTGCATATGAAATATTAATGTTGTATACCTTTCCACATCTAGGCAATTAGGGTATTTTATTTATTAATTTTATTATTTATTAAACTTATATGCCCTCCCCCTCAATCTCAACAACTCTGAATCCCTCACAAAAACAAGCAGACAGATTACAATAAAATCAAACAAAAAATTACACTAGGAAACCTAGTGATTTGATTTATACAGTTAGAAATGTTGATTAAAGCAATAGGCAAGTTTCCCTAATTTTTCTGGTGTACAAGTTCGTTTTCGCAATAGTGAAAAGATAAACAGTCTGAACGCTTCTGAAATACTTTTAAAATTATAAAATATAAAATGTTATGAAATAAAACAGTCACCAGATATATCAAATCTGAAAGAAAATGTTGGCAGGATGTACGACTGCCTAAAATGTTTCTTAAAAAGAACTGAAAGAACCTCCCAAGGTTAGTGTACCCTACTTGGAATGCCCTTGTTTATTAATTAATGATATGTACAGACAGCCAAATCCCTAAAGACTCTTGAAGTTTACAAGATAGAACCCGTAAGGAACAATAAGTATGAAAAAATAGAATCCAAAAAAATTAAGAAAACCAAACTAATCAAACCGAGATGAAGTCAAGTGTCAAATGCCATCTAGATCAGGGGGCAAAAGAGTGATCGAAATGCTTGAGATATGGCAGCATCCCATATCGAAAAACTACAATACTGGGGAAGTTTTAACATACTGTAGAATGAAGACAAGTCATGGTAGGCATTGTAGACGATTTTTTTTTTGCTTAGTATAGCTAATGTAGACCAAAATATGTTTTTCTCTCTTACAGCATTAGAAACCAGAAATTCAGGACTAGTAAAAAGAAATACTTCTATATGTAATGCATAGTTAGGCCATCAGATATAGTAGTGGATGCCAATTCAGATTGTTTTAGACGTATGCATGCAGGATCAGGCAATGAATAGCGTCTAGTCTTACGGATTGGGCAGTGCCTCCTGAATCTTAGCAGCATACTTAAATTCTAGGAGCTGAGGAGCCATATTGGAAGGGGACTGTTCCTTTCTGTCCATGCCTGTGTATTTCATGAATGCATTTGGTCAGCCACTGTGTAGTATAAAATGCTGGACTAGATGGACATTTGGCCAGATCTCAGTTTAAAAACTGAGGTTGCCTCAACACAAATGTTGAAGGGTCCACCTGGAGTTCATATTTTTGTAGGGTGATTGAACAGGTCCTTTTTCCTCTTCATAGATATGGATGAGGGAGAGAGGGTTGGATTCTGGGATACTCTGGAAGATTTCCATCTAGCAAGGTGGGCAATCCTGCCATTTGGGATCATTCTAGTTCTTTAACATTAAAATGTAATGTTAATTTTATTGACACCTCTCTTGACCTGAAGTGCATTTTTATAAAAATCTAAGTATTTCTTGACTTCAACAATAATGGGATTAGGGCATATAAGAACCAACCAGATCTCTTGAGCATGTGTAACCTGCTTCCTTTGCTTCCTTTGCTACTAATTATGACAGATTTTCATCTTGTTGGAAAATGGTTTCAGTGTGTCTAGTTCAAAGTCCAAATTGTTTAGATTTCTATTATCCTAGAAAATAGGCCATGGAATAACAGATTTAACTTACAGGAAGGTAGATTGCAATTGAATGCAGTGAAGAACTTTCTAACAGAACAGTTTCATCATGGAACCAATAACGTTGCACAAAAGTGAGCTTCTCTTTGTTGGTTCTGTTCAAAACCAGGTCAAATGCTTTGGTTTGGATTCCTGTAATGAACAAACATCATTAGCCTAAATGGCAGCTTCTAAGTCAATGCCACCATTTGGTTTTACTCCAGAAGAGTGAACCTTTGTGAACATTAAACACAATTTCTCTCTTTTTTAATAGCTATGGATATGCAAAATGTTCAGAAACGAACTGTTAGCTGTTGAGCATAGCTGTTGAGCATTCTCCATTCTGTCATGTACTGTTTTTTTTATCTGCCTTGTCAATGGTTATTAAAATATGTGTTGTTTTTACTAACCCTTCCTTTATTTTTGTCTCTTCTTCTACTCCGCAATTATCAGCTAAGTTACAGGAATCTTCAGGATCCCTTTCCAATTCTACAAAACAGCTTTATGTAGCTTTATAATGCTAATTCTATAAAGCAGCTTTGGCCAGTCTGGATCTCCTATTAACCTTCAACTCTCTGTATCCTCTGCTGGCTGATGGCTATGAAGTGTCTGGATCCATTTGATACCAGAATTCCAAGCCGTAGCTTACAGAGGATCTTGCTTTTTCCTCCCCTCTCACTATAATAAAAGCGTATTGTGGTGCAAGCTCTACCACTGTGGGATATTGTGACATATACACAAAAAAAGGGGGCGTGTGAATGAGGCTTCTACCATGCACTACTTTTTTCAGCCTGGATCCCCTTTGCTGCCTTGATGTATGACATTGGTTGCAAAATATCTAAAACCATGCAAAACACAACCACTCAGAAAAAGAGGTGTAGACTGTTGGATTGCTGCCCTCAATATTGCTACCCTGTAGAAATAGCATCATGTTGAATGAACCTTAACTTCACACATGACTTGATTGTCTCTTCTGTGTTTTGGCTTTGTGTGAGCATGAATGTGGTGTGATTTCTATTGTCTCACTAAACTCTGATGTCTTTTTTTTTCTCCCTTTCTGCTTGCCTGCTGCTTTCATTCTGTAGTATTGGTATTTGCCATTCATTTCACCTTCTGCATCTATGCATCTCATGGTAGGTTTTAGGTTTCTTAATCTGAGACTAGACAATTCTGCTGTATAAAATGAGATTTTAATAAAGTCTTAAGCAGGGTATGTTAATATATATAGCCGTACCTTTTAAAACCTTGAATTTTTCAGCTCTTAATAGGAAGGCACTTGTGTAGCCCACAACTGATGGATTGGTTAGTCACTTCAAGTTTTAGGGATGGGTGGAAGATACAGCAATTCTTTTTGTGTCTGTCGGTTTCTACATTTCTGCTGAAAATTGATTAGCTTTGTGGTTTCTTTGCGTTTTTAAGTGGAATATTATTGAAGAAATGAAAAAAAAAGTGTTCTTATAGGGTTGGACACTTGGAATCTGTCAAACGTCTTTCTTTTTTTGTCAGTGGCCATTTTTAAATTGAAAGCAAGGAATTCAATTTTGTGAAATTGTTTGCTCTGAAAAGTTCCGCTGATCCAATGTTTGGGCCAAACTATTGATTAGGTCTGGCCACAGGGAGCATGTGACTCCATTGTTCCAATAGCTTCATTGTCTCTTTTATGGAAGTGTCACTTGTGTGCCAAATTCTATCCTCACTCAAGCAGGTATTGATTAATGAATCACAGGAGCAGTTATTACGCCAAGAATATTAAGGATTGGGTTAGAATTTATGGGCTGTCTGTTGGTAGCCATCTTCAAGCAGAATCACCAATACTAAGGAAAAGCAGAAGTTTCTCCCCATTTTCTATTTCTGTTTCATATCTTTAGGACAGAGTTGTTTTATTTATTCTTCTCACCCTTGTTCAAAACTTATAGCCCATGCAGTATTCATGCTCTTCACTATTCTGGTGAAGCAAGATTTCTTGTGCATTTTTTTTTCTTGTGACAGACTAAGCTGTGTCCCTGGGTCAGCCCCTAAATATTTGCACCTTTTTGTGTGTGGTATATGCTAAATATGTTATGAATTTGTCTAGAGCTCGGAGCTCTTCACTTTGACGTATGGGGCTTTGGTCACTCAGCTGTGTAAGGACTACGAGAATGATGAAGATGTCAACAAGCAGCTTGACAAAATGTAAGTAACCGAAACAACGTGGGTGTTCTCAGGTTAGAAATGTCAAAAGCCCCTTTTCCTTCGGTTATTCGCTTGCAAAATAAAACTAATTTTATCAAGTCCTTGGAGTTGGGGAAAATAAATGAGCATGGATTTCCTTTCTAAAGCCTCAGAGTGTTTCCCTCCAGTCTGACCTGCTTGGTGTGATCACAGTTTCATGGCATCTTGCTTTTGGCTGCTTTAATAGGGGCTACAACATAGGTGTTCGACTTGTGGAAGACTTTCTAGCACGATCCAATGTTGGGAGATGCCATGACTTTCGAGAAACAGCAGATGTAATTGCAAA
Organism: Oxyrhabdium leporinum; assembly: GCA_032468155.1. Taxonomy (NCBI): domain Eukaryota; kingdom Metazoa; phylum Chordata; class Lepidosauria; order Squamata; family Cyclocoridae; genus Oxyrhabdium; species Oxyrhabdium leporinum. The sequence continues at coordinate 9,241 of JANHFL010005129.1, forward strand.
GGTGATGCCTCTTTTTGACTGTTCAGCTTTGTTTCTGCATGTTTGTTGTTTGCTTGTGTTGCTGTTAAATAATCTTATTTTCTTCTAAATTATTATAACTATGTATTATGAACACAATTTTCTCAGCACAAAACCAATTTTACTCTTTTAGTTTATTATTATTGGTTCACTTCTGTTTTATTTAAAGACGGGGACAATGCCCGAAAACAGCTGAAAGCAAGGCTAGTTCTCAGCTGTTTTGTGGAATTGTCTCTATCTTTAAATAAAACAAAAGTGAATCAATAATAATAAACAAAGTGTTTTTATCATCAAAGGTGGATGTCTCTTTGACTTTTTACCAAGAAGCTGAGTAAGATGACATCCACCCTTGATAATTTTGTAACAGGAAAAAAAAAAGGAATCAGAAAGGCTTTTCTCCTATTCAATAATGTAAGGCAATGGTTTAAAATGTTACCACTGTTTTCAGAAGGGGAAGGTATCGGACATAATGCAGAAAATTACTTATCGAAATCAGTATTGTCTTATCTAATCTGGTGTGTGGAAAAGAGTTTACTTAAGTCTGTTACACTGAAGAATTGCTGGGGTTTGTTTTGCGGTCGTTCGTTCGTTGATGTGTAAAAAATGGTCACTTGCTAAATCTTTCACTCTTTGAACCCAGCTCCTCTCTCATATCTGTTTCACTTGATAGGTAGCATTTAAAATGTACTTGGGTATCACACCAAGCATCACCAACTGGAGTCCAGCAGGCGACGAATTCTCCCTTATCTTGGAAAACAATCCACTGGTGGATTTTGTGGAATTACCAGACAACCATTCCTCGCTTATTTACTCTAACCTCTTATGTGGGGTGCTCCGGGGAGCCCTGGAAATGGTGAGAAGGAGGGGAGGCCAGTTGAACCAATGGCTCTGGGTGGCTGCTTTTAATGGAATGCATAACTACTAGGCTGCGTGTTTTCTGCATCCTATGAAAAGTTCAGAATAAATTGTGGACATTAAGCACCTGGGTTTATGTTAAAGTATCAGCAGTCTGTCAAAGTAATGGGTAGAATTCATTTGGTAATATTAGATTTCCGTTAAGGCTGTGAGTATAAGAACATCAATTGAAACAACTTAAATATTTTCCAACTTTTCTATTAAAAAAAATTCTCTAAAATTTCCCCCATATATTCAGGTGCAGGTAAGTTAATAAACAGTTAGTCCCCAATACAAAGGGAGGAGAAAACCCACATCGCTTGCAAGACAGGAAGGTGGATAAAGGCAGTGCAGCGAAGGCTGTAACGTGAGAGATGGGTGACTTTTCATAAATAATGGGACGTACCTTGGCATGAATACCTGTCCTTTTCAAAGTGGTCTGGCACTTCAGGGAGCTGTTGTAGGGAAATATCTCAAAAGTGTGGACTTTCCTGTCTGTCATCATAGGTACAGATGGCTGTGGATGTCAGATTTCTCCTGGACACCTTGAAAGGGGATGGAGTTACAGAAATAAGGATGAAGTTTATCAGGCGGATCGAAGACAACCTCCCAGTTGGAGAGGAGTGAGTCTTGAGCAGCCTTCATACTGGACTGGAAGGGATGAAGTCACTGAACCGGAGCTTCATTCATATATAGTACCCTGTGTACTTTGAGACACTGACTGGTTAAGACGTCAATTCATTTGAAATAGTCTGTTTTATTTCCACAGATTTCTATTAAAGGCTTTTGTAGGATGTAGAACTCTTTTCATATTCATCAGAAACACAAGGCACCCTTTCACGCTTAGCTCCATGCAAAAATATTGGATATTAAAACTGTAATTTTGAACATTGGAATAATTCCAGATGCCACTTTCATTCTGCAGTATGTGAAGAATTCCGGTATTATGTCCTCTGTTTATGTTGGTCAGTTTTTCTTCATGGGGAAGCCATTCCTGGTAGCACAGAACGCATTCTATGATTTGAAAGAATTGAGAGCTCCTAATGGATTTGGACTTGTCCTTTTAGTTTTGCCATTCAACAAAACAATTAAAATTCATGTTGAATCAAGAGCTGGATCCATTTTGACAGTCCTGAAGGAAGTGTGTCATTGAAACTCAACAGAATCCCAGTTGATTGGGCATTCCCAGTTTCATCTTTGTCTTCCTAGTTGGTTGGCTGAAATAGTTTTAATGAACCAATGATGTAGGGCTCAAGTTTCATATATATATATATATATATATATAATGTCAAATATATATATATAATGTTAGAAAAATGATATTCACTCTGAGGACCTCTTTTTACCACGTGTTTGATTTCAGTAACTGATTGAAGAATTGTTCGCACCAGCTTTGTTTTCTAAACGTTTTAGGCAGTGTGTGCTTCAAAAATGTTGCCTTTGGGTATCCGTGCTGAGAGGATAGAGATGGTAGTAGCATGTTACATGTGCATTCAAGTTTTTCTTAAGAAAACGGGCTCTCAAGATTGCAGACGGAAGGGTATAAACAGCGTTGCATGGTAGGTTGATCAGCGTACTAAATGCTGGATGATTGAAAGGAATTTGAAGAGTATCTTAGGAGAGCTTAACAGTGAACATTCACTGAGTTTGTCATTGTGTGTATTTTATGAGGTTCTAAGCTTCCTACTGGGCAGAACAGCCATTGTTGCATTTCGTGGACAAATCTGTACTAAATGGTGGAAATCCCTTGAATTGAGGATCCCACGGAGAATGTATGCATTAAACATAGAAATGCCTGCCACACTTGAGGAGGCACAAGAGGCTTCTAGTGATCTCTGCCTTCTTAAAGCATAATGGAATCCATTATCCCATGCTGATGTTGGTGAAAAGATTGCAGTACTTCATTCGTTAGAGAAATTAATTGGTGGTTGGGAGGCTTTATGATTTATTTGTGTGGGTATCAACTGAATGGCATTTTAAAAGTTGGCAAAGAGAGCCATAATTATTCAATGACTTGGCCTTGTAAATAACGCTCTGGGTAATATGCACAGCGGGAGAATGAAATGGCTTACCTAATTGCAAGAAAATGAAAACCAAACAGTTGCTTTCCCAAGGCAGTGGGGCCATTTTTAAGGGTATCTTGATCTCATTTTCCCAGTACTCTTCTATAATTTTTCTCAGTTGCTTTGCAGAAGCGTAAAGGCAACATTTTTTTTGCATCATGAAGGATAAAAATTGGAGCGTACCTGTTTCAGAGTAATTCATTCTGACCGTCGGAGGAGTCTAGCCTTGAGAAAATCATTTTTGTTCCTTCTGTAATTTTTGATAGTTTTAAAAAATTATGCTGATCTACAGCTGATTGGTGAATATTGATTAGTCAGATGCAGTTTACACCTTTTTATTTGTATAGGGGGTTATGGCTTATATGTTCCATTTTTTAAAGTATTGTTTTGAAGCTGTTACATTAAAGGAACTCTTAACGACTTTCTTAGCTGTCCTAGGTATATGGCAGTAGATTCATCATTAATTTTATTAAATTTTATCCTACTTTCCCCTAAGTGACTCTCCTCTCTTTTTCCACTCTTCTGCAACATAGATTTTTTATTGTGTTTCTATGGTCATCTATCTCACAAAGAATGACTGAATGGTGTACATGGAGAGAGTAAATATACCAACCAAATTAGTGGAGCCATCCTAGGATATTACTGGTTCTCTGGGACCCCCAAGCCTGCTGACATAACAGACCTTAAGGATCTTCCAGAATGCTAAGAGGGATGGAGCTAACCTGAATTCAGGGATGGGAGAATATTCCAGCAGGGCAGATGTCATGGCAGAGAAGATCCCCCTCCTGGAAGACTACTAAATGTAAATCCCTGGTACCAGTGGGCAACTATGGCCCCTTTATGACTTCAACTCCCAGAATTCCTCAGCCAGCCATGTGAGTGAGAGTTGAAGTCCACAGCTAATAAAGGGGCCATAGTTGCCCACCTCTGCCTCTAGCAGATGGTACCTGCTGCGTGCCTTCTCTGTTGGGTCTCATGGGGTGGGCTGATATAATTGGGGACGGTCCCATACCATGAAGGGCTTTATAAGTTAAAACCGGTGCCATGAATTGCTTGCAGAAGCAAAGCGGCAGCCAATGCATATCGTGCTGTTCTGGGGCCATGCATAACTGCCATGCTGCTGCATTCCGCACAGTTGAAGGATACTCTATGGGCAGCCTCATGTAGAGCGCATTATGATAGTCCGATCTGGAGGCGATTAGGGCATAAGTCACTGGGAGCAGAGTCCCCTGATCTAGGAACAGGCACAATTGGCAGCCAATACGAAGCTGTGTAAAGCAGTGCCCTCCCCCTCCAAACCTTTTAGGCACCAGGGACCTGTTCCACAGGGGGGGAAAAAAATCACGAACTGGGTGTATGGTATACTACCTAGATCCTGCATATGCACAGATGAAGCTTCACTTACCCGGCTCCTAATAGGCTGCGGACTGGTATTGGTCTGTGGACTTCAGATTAGGGACTCATGGTGTAAAGCCCCTCCTAACCGCAACTGCTGCCTGCTATTCGAGGACCACAGAATGGTAGACCAGGTCTGTGCAACCCCAGCCAGCACGAAAGATTGAATAGTCCTAGAAGCAGTAGGCTCCAAAACGCAAAGCCACTCAGTTTTGCAATGGTTCAACTGAAGTCTCTTGTTCCCTATCCAGACTTTCATAGCTTCCAGACTATAGGATAAGACATTCATGGCATCACTTAATTTGCATGGGGCACTGTTACATAATTGGGTGTCATCAATGTCCTGATGATACCTCACCACCCCATGGCAACACTTGGACTCACCCAGCTGCCTCATAGAGATGATACAAAGGAGAGCATCAAACCCAGTGCCACTCCACAAAGTAGGGGCCAAGAGTAGGATTACCTCTGCTCTCCATCCACCACTGATTGGAATCAACCCCAGAGAAAGGAGGCAAAGCAGCACATCCTCGTGTCTTCTACTTCCAATCCTCAGCTGATCCAGAAGGACGCCATGGTCAATGGTATCGAAAACCACCAAGAGGTCAAGTAGGGCAAGGATCAACACGCTACCACCCTCACCCTCACTACAGAGATCTTCCAAAAGTACAACCAATGCTGTTTCTGTCCCACAGCTATGCCTGAATCCTGGCTGAAAAGATATCATAATCTGCTTCATCCAAGGTCCTTTGAAGCTGTCATCCAACTACCTTCTCAGTCAGATTGAAACCTCCGAGACCATTAGACTGGGGAATTCCACTGCCAATGCAGAAATGGAGCTCAGGCAGAGAGGTTGTGTGTGGCAGGGAAGCTGGTACCACGGCAAGAATCTCAACTGATCCCTAGAGCCCAGCTTAATGAACAAGATCCCACATCCAGTGACCTGTGGAGACTGTCCTTGGAAGAACATAAATTGTTGGATGATGATCATCACACTGGCACTCCTACCTTAAAATCTTGGATCACGCCATACCCAAAACCCAACTGGGCACTTCTCTGAAAGAGCCACCACAACCACCCTCCTGGATCCAGCCAGGTCTTGGCAATGCATGCCAGGTTGGCCCTGTCATCAGTGATTAGATTGCACACAAAGGAGGCTTTATTACCGACTGACCCGGGGAGGGGTTGAGAAACAATGAATGATCAAAGTCAGGGAATCAAGAAAATATATTTAATTGTTCTACTTTTTAATAATCAAGTTTTGGATTGTGCCACTCGGGTTTTGTCAATCATTTCATACAAGCGGAAGGCGTGTGCTAGTTATCTCAAAAGTTGGTCAGTTGTATCACATCATTCTGCTGCTTCTAATAACTGGGATTACGAAAACAAACCAGTGAATTCATTCTGATGGTAAATGGTGGCAGAATTCTTACTCTTATTGTATAGGTCTTCCACTAGATGTCCCTAGTTATCTAGAAGGATTGACTTGGAAGGGCTGTCTGCACCACAGAAGTTTTACTTTTCTTTTTCAAAAAACTGGTAATGGTAGAAATGTGAATGCATTATTTGTATACTATCTGTCATTCTACAATACTACTCTTTATGCAATTTAAAATTTAAGATGCATTAAAAATTAAAAGATATAAATCAGAGTTCGTAAATAATGGAGTGATAACTTTGGGAGATGTTACTTGCCAAGGTGCACAGAGATGGCTTCACTGCTATTATTCTAAGCCTAATCCCCACTAAGGAGGTTATGTCCATTCAATTAACATAAAGTTGTCCCAAATGTTAACTGTAAACCTTTTAGCTGGTCTTGTTATCTTTGAAAAGGATGGAGAGAGAGAGCTCTGTGGCTATTTATGCAAACAGATAGTAAAAATTGGGCCATGTCTGTTTTCTGTATTCTTGTTTTATACTTCCGTAGATTCCAGTTTTTGGTTTTTAGCAGGGGAACCTAGAAACCTAAATCCTGCCATGCTGGATTGTGTCAGAACAACAAAAACATCACTATAAAACAGATTCACCCCTCCCTTCACTTGTCTCAATTAACATAAAACAAAAATCAGAGTGTGTTTCTAATTTGGATAATTTATTTTCCAACTTAAATTTCTAACTGCTGATGCTTGCTGACGTTTAAACTGTAGTGTTGGGATTTTATTTTATATTCTCATCTCACAGTTCCAAATCTAATTTTGGCTTTCCAGAACCGATCTCTGTTGCCTCTGGAGATCCCACATAGAAAATGTATTTTGTAAAACAATTTAGCTTCAAGATGGATCCTCTCCTGTACTTTCTATGAAACATCATGTGATGTCTTGTATTAGGGTGCTTTCTTCATTGTAATTAACATTTTGTGGTGGCAGTGAGTTGAGTTTCTTCTCTGGGTTTTCAGCTAATAGTTGAAGAAATTTCCTTAATAATGATGGATAGCTAAACTTTTTATGGTTGATGCTAATAGTAACCAAATTTGTTCCATCTGCATAGACTGGAGAAAATCCGTGTATGCCCAGTGATAGAGACAGAAGTCTGTGCTTTGTAGCTTACTGAGAAGAGGGTGGGGGGGTGAATTGTCCAATTACAATATATGCTATTTATTTCTGAGTGATTGATGCTGTTTTAAAAATTGAACACCCCATTGGGGAACCTCTCTGCTTTCCCATGCTGAGCTTTTAATGAATTAGTAAGTCAACTGTTTACAGAAAACTTCCCCACATCATCTCTGATCCTCTCAACATATTTCCCTGTAGAGTTTCCTATCATTTAGAAGGGAAACATTTCAGTGGAATGAATTCTGAGCCAAATGGCTCCCACTGGTTCTAAACAGATATATTTCTCGAAAAGGATTGCATCTTTTTATTCCTTGGTGTTTGGGCCAAGGAAGAAATCTTGCCATCCTCTTATTGGCAAAGTGGAGAAGCAGAAAGCTATTTTAGAACAGAGTACAACATCACACAAAGGTTTCTTGGATATCTAACTTGCCCCAAATGTAACCCCAATTTCAGAATCTTATATTTATGTCTTATCGGAAACACAACACTATCCTATCAGTAATGAAACACTCATAATTATTTTTAATGCCAGTGCGTGTCAGTGTATGAATGAATGAAATTTAAGCAAGACACGCAGAAGAGACAGTTTTGTAAAGGGCTGGAAAACAAGTCCAATTGCCATGACTCAACTTCCAGACAGCTCTACCTGAAGAACTGAGAATATTCATCAACAATCTTGGTGAATATTGTGAACTAATGAAAGGAGTGGAAGTTCTGAGCTGTGCAACCAACCAACCCTTTGTGGTATGATCTCAATAATGTGCGGGAAAGGAGCAGTTTTGGAAGCAACGTATTGATCTGTCTCTCTTACATTGGCCTTGCGTTGACAACTGTCAAACTTGTCTCATGTACACACACCAGATGGGGAATCTCAAAAAAAAAAAATATGTTTTTGCTATTGCGCAAGTTGGATCGCTCCAGCGCTTAGGCACCAACATTTTTTAAAAACCCCACTGCCATGGGTTATTCAAGGTAACGCCGTGTAGGGGAAGAGAGGGACTTAGTTTTAAATACAGAACAAATGTAACTGAGGAAGGGAGGCATAATTGGGCTCTAGATAGGAGGAGCAGACAGGATTTATTGCTCTGGTGGGGATCTTGTTAAAAGGATAGAAAGCAGTTGCTCAACTCCATCATTGCTTCACTGGTGAGGTAGCTGCCGTTGCTGCTGCTGAAGATCCACATTCAAAGGCAGCCCCCCAAAAATGCTATTTTGCCTCCTTTGTGAAAGTTGAAAAATGGGAGGAAAAGCCACATTCTGGCATAGAAAATGCGGTATTTCCTGGCATAGAAAACGCAGTAAACTTGCACACCCAAGGCTAGTGCTTGTTCAAGTCCATCCTTCCCAGGCATTTTTATGAGATTTCCTCCTCTGAGGCAGAAAATGCAAATGCTTGTACTTGACACTAATTCATTGGGGGTACAACTCACTACAGGTAGTCCTCAACTTACACATAACGAATCGCTTAATAAATGTCTCACTTAGCAACAGAAATTTGGGGCTCGGTTGTGGTCACAAGGACTACTGTATTACTTGTGCAGAAGAGGTCCGTCTCTGATTTGTCTCTGCTTTGTAGCTGGCCTCTTGAGATGGCTGCCAGGAATGGTTGGTGATGCTAAAACACAACTCCCATTATTCCTCACCAGGAACCCTTCAGGGTGGATGATGGCTTCAGGCACCTAAAAAAATTTGGGATTGACCCAGACATCTTCGTTTCAAACAGTCAGGTAGGAAATCATGAAGGATTATATCTCGGGCAGGATTGTTTGAAGACTGAAGTGATAATATAGCCAGTTCTCGATTTACCAGCATTTGTTTAGCAACCATTTGAAGTTACCACAACACTGAACAACTGGTCCTCGCACTTACGACTGTCGCAGCATCCCCAGGATCACAGGGTCAGAATCTGGAAACTTGGCAACCGGCATGTATTTAGAATGGTTGCAATATCCTGGGGCATGGCTGTCAAACTCCCGCCCCGTGGGCTGGATGGTCACACGCTGGCCATGCCCACTCCCGATTTAGCAAAGGGGAAAAAAAGTCCCAATACGTCACGTGACGCCGCTGTGATGATGTGAGTTTGACACCCCTGTCCTAGAGTTATGTCATCACCATGTGTGACCTTCTCAGCCAGCTTCCAACAAACAAAGTCAGTGGTGGAAGCTGGATTTGTTTAATGACTGTGTGACTCCCTTAACAACTGCAGTGATTTGAATAACCATGCCAAAAAAGAATCATAAAATCGGGTGCCAGTCACTTAACAGCCTTGCTTATTTTGGTCCCAACTGTAGTCATAAGTCAAGGACTATCTTTGTTGCCTTCTTTATTTGTTGACTTACAAGTCCTATACATTGGTTCAAAACCTCCATAGAGTTGCTTGGTTCTGAGATAGAACATAAAATAACAGGGCTAGAAGGGCCTTTGGAGGTCTTCTAGCCCAACCTCCTGCTCAAGCAGGAGACCCTATACCATTCCAGACAAATGACCGTCTGGTCTTTCTTGAAAGTGGTGGAGCTATGCTGGCTGAGGAATTCTGGGAGTTGAAGTCCACACATCTTCAAGTTGCCAAGGGTGAGAAACACTGGCTGGTGATGCTTTTCATACATAGTTTTCTATGTACTTAAAAACAAATTGCTTTTCACTACAAAATACCTTTTACCCCTGCGTTTGTACCAAGAAACAGGGCTGACCTGAAATATTTACTGACCTGGGCAGACCCAGGGTTAGACCCTAACCTACTGCTGAAGTCAAGGTAGTCGGAACTCGCCTCCAATTGAGATATTGAGGCACACGAGACAGATATCCTGCAAGCACCTCTTCTCATTCCTGAAATTAAAAAAATACTACTAAAGCAAAAGTATCTGGCTAACACTGGGCAGTCGTTTCACGTCATTCAAACTTTGCCAAGTGGTAGATCTGGACTGTCATTTGGGCATCTCTTCATCCTATTGAGCTTTTGCTGCAGTCTTTTGCACTGAAAATAATTTGCTCTTGTTCCAAAAAGTTCATGGCTTACATATTTATTGGAACATTAGGGGGTGCCCTTACAACATCTGCCTTTGCAGCAGATAAAGCGAATGATTCATTGTCCAGTGAGAAGAAACTTGTCTGCTCAGAGTTGCTTGAACACCCAGAAGCTTTCAAAGTCGGCCAGTTCAGAAACAGGATGGCCAGAAGCATCACTCAAAACCCAAAGCATTGCAAGTCATAATTTTTGTCGGGCTTTTCATTGTTGCACGGGCTAGAAGATTTTGAATTAAGCAGGTCTATTTGAGTTAAGAACTGAGGATAGATGAACGTTGAGGAAGAGTTAAAAGGGTTTAAATTAGACTTTTATCTTTTACATTTGCTTTTATCTGCCATTTACTGCCAGCCTTACAAGGTCCAGGTAATCCTTGACTTAGTGACCAGTCAAAGTTACAACAGCACTGGAAAAAACTGACTTGTGACCATTTTTCACACTTATGACCATTGCAGCATCCCGTGGTCTCATGATCAAAATTCAGATTCTTGGCCACTGGCGTGTACTTACGATAGCTGCAGTGCCCTGGGATCATGTGATCAGAGAGAAAGGTTGTAAAATGGGGAAAAACTCACTTAACTGTCTTGCTTAGCAACGGGAATTTTGGGCTCAATTGTGGTCATAAGTTAAGGAATACCCATAGTCTTCTATTTCTTAGTGGCCCAAAACTTCAAAAGGGAGGATGGATGAACCTCCATCTATCCAGGCCTCTGCATAAAATATTTCACATTGCATTGAGATGGTTATAAATCCAGTGAACTGAAAACGTCTTTTCCTGATTTTATTGGCACTCTTTTAGAAGGACCATCTAGGTATAACTTGACACTCAACTGCTAGCCCATGTGCTGGACTTTGTCATGTGACCATGATGTATTATGTTTTTGCCTGTGTTTACTTTTGGTTTCCAACAGAAAAAAAAAGCCCATAACGAACAATGGGTTCTCTTAAAGAACAGTCACAACAGTCATAAAATCAGGCACAGTTATGTGGTGACCCACTTAATGACCTCCTTGACTCAGGACCATAATTCAGGCTCAGTTATGATTGTACGTTGAGGACCACCTGCATTACTAACTTTGGGTGGAAGAGAGTCCTGATTACGGGGGATGTACAGTAAATGTTCTGTGTTTAACTTTAGGAAGTGTATTTATTTATTAAATTTCTGTGCTGCCCATATCCCCTACAAGGTGATTCTGAACAGTATCATCCCAACTTTAGCTTTATGTGCACTTAGTGACTGAACTCTCAAACTTTAATGCAAACAAAGAATTGAGAATAAGTAACTAATTTTAGCTTTATAGTGTATATGACTGTATAATAATCAAGGAAAGAAGCAACGTGGAATGAAGGAGAAACTTCTTAACAGTGAAAGTAATTAACCAGTGGAACAGCTTTGCGTTCAGAAGTTGTAGGGGTTTCATCACTGGAGGTTTTTAAGAAAAGATTGGCAGTCACTTGTCTGAAATGTCTCCGGCTTGAGCAGGGGGTTGGACTAGAAGACCTCCAAGGTTCCTTACAACTCTATTCTGATTGATTGATTGATTGATATTTGGAATTCTGGCAGACAATTGCAGTTTAGTATTCCCTGGGTGCTTAGAATCTCCATCCTTTATCTGTCTGAGTTCGAGTCTGCACTGAAAGAAGTCTCTCTCTAAAATGGCTAAAATGATGTTGATCTCTCTCTCTCTCTCTCTCTCTCTCTCTCTCTCTCTCTCTCTCTCTCTCTCTCTCTCTCTCTCTCTCTCT
>JANHFL010005129.1:21030-35350 GCA_032468155.1 Oxyrhabdium leporinum
TCTCTCTCTCTCTCTCTCTATCTCTCTCTCTCTCTCTCTCTCTCTCTCTCTCTCTCTATCTCTCTCTGTCTCTCTGTCTCTCCCTCTCTCTTTCTCTCCCTCTCCTTCTCCCTCTCCCTCCCCCTCCCTCTCTCTCTCTCTCACACACACACAGGGCTAAACCCTAATATGCTTTTCTTTTGGGTTAGCATGGTGTGTGCTAGCACTATTTTTGTTGGACTGTGGTAAATGACTTAGTATTATGTGTAGATGTAATTATTGTGACCCATTCTTAAAAAACGATTAAAAGAAAGAATGGCTAAATGCAGTATGTGAATGTACCTACCATATGGCGAACTTCCTATGAGAAAATGTAATATTGTAAAATTATGTCACAGAATTGTTGAGAGCAGCTTTTGAATGGGTTGAGGAAGCAGAGACCTTCTCACTTTCAACAGTCAACGTGGTAACCTTTCTGTGACTATAGGAGTAGCTCATGATTGAACTACAACTGGAGAAGAGTTGTAGGGATTTGGGGTTGTGTTAACACAACACTCTAAGCCAAAAGGACAATAGTTACATTTTAGCTCAGTTTCATGGGGTTAAGCTTATATAGTTTGACTGAATATCAGTTTTATCATGGACAACTAGCCAAGGAAAACAATTTGCATTGTGTGTAGGGTGTACACAGGTTCATAGTAGAATTTGCTTGTTTGTTTATTATTAAATGTATACCCTGCCTTGGTTAGCATTTGGCTGAAACATCAAGAAATCTCAGGGCTGTAGACTTGGCTAGAAAATTGAAAGACAATCCTCAAAAAAGTCAACTGCAAGCTACTTGTATACATAGCCAATCTGCAACATGGAGATGTACACAAAGTTGTCAGGAGTTCAGCTTGACTGTTGTGGCTAAAAATTCACAAGAGCCCAATGAACCAGCTGCTCTTAGTGTTACTATCAGGAAAGGTTGTAAGAAAGATTACTTAGAGGTGAAGAAGCTTCTTGGATAAGAAGCAAAACATCTTCAAAGAAAAATCAGAAAGTCCAGTTGCCTCTTGAAAAAGCACCTTTGGGATAACCATGGCCTGGATGATCAAGAATCTCCATAGACATTTAGCGATGCACTTTGGGATGCACACCCTTCAAATGGTGCAGGAATATGAATGGATTTCCAGAAAAATTGCAGACTACAGGAACCATTCGAGCTTCAGTTTGAGATCAGACAACACAGACTCATCCCCAAACAACAGGGCAGAAAACATCCTGCAGAAAATGAGCTGAAGCAGCTTCTTGGAAATTTCTTCAAAGAAAAATCAGAAAGTCCAGTTGCCTCTTGAAAAAGCATCTTTGGGATACCAATTATTAAACCTCTTTGATGACTACTTGGCACAATTGGGACCACATGCCTTCCCCTAACTTGCGGTCCTTCTCCCTAGACAGCCCTAACCCTAACCCTAACCCTATACATCACATCAAGCCTGGTGAGAATTAAAAGGGAAGGTGAATTGGACAAGAGACAATTTGTGAATTTCAGTAAGAATTCCCTTTCAGCTGTAAATAAAGGTCAGGTCTATCAGAGCAGAGAGGGAGTGTTTCACAGACTTACAAAGTTCAAAACGATTGCCAACAATTGTGTGTGTTTTTTTTCTTTTCATGGTGCTAATCCATGCTTTGTTTAACCATCGTTTATTAAAAGATAACCGGTTGCTTTCCAGCATGTTAAATCGCAAGCCATGTTTCACTTGTCAGTTCTGGATGTACAGTTGGAAGCAAGTCTCAGAGCTGTTATTTATTTTATTATTATTTTTGTCTCCCATCTCATCACAAAGTGATTCTAGATGGCTTACAATGTTAAAAAGAAGACAAAAATATAATAGAGCTTTCTGACTGTTAATAGAGCTTTTTAAAAGTTTGAAGAGCCCTGTGTTTGTCCTTTCTAGGTCCTTTCCTTTCCATAGAAACGAAAATGGAAGCTGAACTGCTATTAAATGATAAAGCAAAGCTCCTTTCCCCTTTTCCTTTGGGAATAATCAATCTTTTATTACGGTCACAGACCAGAATTTAAAATTAAAGCATTGAAATAGAACAAAACAAAACTGAACAAGATAGCGTATTACAGACAGTGGTGACACCATCAATGGGTGTCAACAGTCTCCCTAACTTTTGCGGACAGTATAGCAAAATTTAGCTTGGTTCAAAGACACCATATCACAGTGATCAGATAGTAAGAGCTATTGTACATAAGATATTAGAATTTTCAGGCTATTTTACCAAGTAACATGTTATAAAATGGGTCCGTGAATCCTTATTGATGGTACAATATAACAGGATAGGAATTATGGTTTCAATGACCCTTTGTATACAGGAACACACAATCTCAGCTCAGATGGGATATTTTTGTATTGGCTCTTCAGAACTGCTGTAGGGAGAGACCATTGGGAATCATAAGCCCAATTAGTAAGTAGGCAAATGTGAGCTACGAAGATTATGTCAAAAAAGGGATCTTCAACTCATTTCAAGCTGATGGGGCCTTATTGTCATAAGCTACCCTTCTTGGTATTTCTATTCGCAAACTAAGTCTGCTGCTAGCATCAGAGCAAGATCAAGAGCAAGGAAAGAGACATGCAGAGATGTCTCCAAACATTGATCTAATGGTATGGTATGGTATGGAATGGAATGGAATGGTGTTCTTTATTTGGCAAAGTGTGATTGGACATACAAGAAATTTGTCTCTGGTGCAGAAGTTCTCAGTATGTATGCAAAGCAACAGAGAGAATAGTAATAATAACAATAATGCCAAATCCAATCTGAACATGTGGTGAACCATAACAACAACAACAACAATAAATGGGGGAAGTAAAGGTAATAAAAAGGATAAATAATAATGCTACAGCCACACTATATGGGTTAATATAGACATTAGAACTGCGAGAATTAGGTGTTCAGCAGATTGATGGCACAAGGGAAACTTTCTCTCTTCCTCTTCTAGCCTTCTCTCATGGAAAAACAGGATTTGCTATAAATCTTTGCCAACACACACACACACACACACACACACACACACTCCTGCCTTCTGGGGCTTATGGCAAACCTGCCAACTTTCCCTGTCCGTTCCCATCCTTTGGAATTTTTACTTGTGGGTCAAAAGCAGCTCTTGGAAGAAGAATATAAGCATCCCAAAACACATTAAGCAAATTAAATGTCTCTTCTCGCAAGTAGCTTTATGGCAGACGAGGGAGCCTGTGCCCAGAATTCAGCTCTCTCAGCACAGAGCTAAATGATCCCATGTGCGCTTGATCAGAAACAAATGGCAAAAGGCATGATGCCTCCTCCGCAGAGCCCTGGCAAGCCTCGTGGCTGGGATGCAAACTGGGAATATTCTGGCCCTTGGATGGAGGGCAGGAAATACATTCAGGGGACAGTTGATTGGAGCATTACCAAAGGAGAGGCAACCATTGAAATCAATGTTTCTCAACCTTGGCAACTTTAAGATGCCTGGACTTCAACTCCCAGAATTCCCCAGCCAGCATGCTTAAAGTCCAGGCATCTTAAAGTTGCCAAGGTTGAGAAACACTGATTTAGATGTTTCTATCTGTGCCTCATTTCAAGGGCTCCAAAACAGACCCCCAAATCTGAGTCTTGTAGCCAAAGTTTAACAGCAGACCGATCTCGCTACACACTTGTGATCTTGTCTAATTGTGCCTCTCTACCTTCTTCCATGGTGTTATGAAGCCACTTTTCTTAATTTGTGATGACAGTGACATATTTCAAGAAGAACAAGCTCTGAGTGTGGATCCATCCAACTTATCCCAACGGTGTTTTTCAAAAAGGTAACTGGACACTCTTGATTGTTTCCTTTGAAAATGTTTCGCTTATCATCCAAGAAGCTTCTTCAGTTCTAAGGGAATGTTAAGTCCAAACGTTAGAATTGAAGAAGCTTCTTGGATGAAAAGCAAAACATTTTCAAACAAAAAACCAAGGAAGTCCAGTTGCCTTTTGGAAAGACACCTTTGGGACACCATGACTTGAATGAGTGAGAATCTCCATAGACATCCATCCAACGTCTCTATATGCAAGCTTTCTCCATCTGTCTCTCTCACTTCCCAGAATTCCCAAGCTTCCTTTGGCAAAACATTCTAGGATTAACCAAGGAAAAGGAAAAAGGCTGAAGTGACTCGTATGAAAACAACAACAACTGGGGACTCCACACTGCTGTCTCCACTGTTGTACCTGTACATGTTCACCTGCACCCCATTGTCATCTCTCATTGAAAAGAACCAGATTGTATCACCCAGATTGTATTAGCTGAGTTGTGTACTTAGGCCTCCAGTCAAAAGCCTGAGCAAGTCTAGCTGAGAACTGTCAGGGTTCAGATTTCTGACAGTGCAATCAATCAGGTGTAATTCTTGCCAAACGGGGAAGAACTTGCCATAAAACAAAGACCTTGCTGGTTGTGCCTTTTCCTTTTGGAATATATCATTGGATCAACCGGGTAACAGAAAACCAGCAAAAGTTTGGAACAGCTCAAAGGTTAGGCTGTGTACAGGTGAGGTAGGTTTGCATGGGAACCTGAGATCTTATCTCCTCCTGAAATGGATGCTGTGGAAAGCATCACTTTTCCATAGTGGTAATCTATTTTTTTCTGAGATGTTCTGGGAGGTAGATACAATCTTATCCATTTCTTTGTTTGCCACAGTTCTGAGCATTGAGCCCTGGACTCAATCCAAACACAGTTCCCTTTTCTCCAGAACTAAAAGTATTTTGGGGATGAGCAAGTAAGAGAAGCAGCTCTGGAAATCAGAGTTTGAACACCCCACCCCCACCCCAGTGGCATTACCCAGTGGCCATCGACATTGTGGAGACGCTTCCTCTAACAAAAAAACGTTGTTATGAGCAAAGTGATGTATTCATGGATAAATGCATTCATATTTACATCTAGGCAAAAAGTGGAGACACATACAACCATCTTAATATGTACAGTTTGCATAAAGGAACAGGAGCTCCCTTCTATTGTGATATTGTTCTATATTGTAAGGCGAAGAGGAAAATTTATCTATTTCTGATTCAAGTTCCAAGCTAACCACTTCTACGTTTTTGAACCAAAGCACACACTGGAACAGGCTGTCCTTTTAACATCTGTGCTCCTTTGGATTTTGCCATGCACTTTGTCAGTCAAAGCAATCATGCATTTTAGGGGAAAAGTCTGCACAAAAATGTGCACCGTCATAAAAATAATACAGAAAAAGAGGTTATTGTCTGCAAAACGCTGCACATTTAAGCCAAATGGCTAACAAGTATGCCAAAATACAAATTTGTGCATAAAAACTATAGTGCAAAAAAAGAAGCATTTTCAATTTTTAATCTCAAAATACATATTTAAATTTTCTTTTGGTTACATATTTAAATTCACCCTTATTTTTAAAAAATGAAACCCTACAATGATGATATGGGAAAATGACCTGCACATTTTCTTTTTTGCTAAAAATGCAAAGCTAACAGGTTTCTATTCTGATGCAGTTTTAAAAATGTTGCATTTCTTCCCCAATTTTCTGGGGCTTTTATTCCTGGCAAGAGAGGAGAGGGGCCAAAAGAGAAAGCAAGCTGACAGCTGTAGGCCCATTGAGAATTTTTTAAAAAAATATTGCTTAGTTAGCCTAATAACCTTAATTTTTCCTGCATGCAGTAAATACAGTTTCCACAGAGACTATATCAGAAAGGCATACTAGCTGAGATTGGTTCAGTAGCATCTAAATAGGTGCTCTTAGCACAGAATGAATGTACCTCCTGGCATTGGGGTTTTTGTGAATGTATCAATGAATGGAAATCTTGCAAGAAGTTGGACAAAGGAAGGAAACAAGTACCAAATAGGTGGACAATGGAGAGGCAGTTTGGGATGGTGGTCAAGGTACCAGGCTAGAAACTGGGGGATTGTGAGTTCTAGTGAACCTTACTACAAAGCCAGTCCTTTCTCTCAGCCCTAGGAAGGAAGCAATGGCAAACCATTTCTGCTAAACCTTGTCAAGAAAACTGCAAAGACTGGTCCCAGCAGTCACCAGGATTCAGTGCTGTTTTGAAGCAGGAGGAGGAAGTAAAATAATAGAACAATTATTTTATTATTTATACAATGAAACAGGAATGCAACAAGAATACATCAATATGATAACCAAAAAGATGGATGGGTGGAGAGCAGAGAGGAAGGGGGAAAGGTGGAGTCTTCCAACAACCCAGCAGTTATGGTTCAGAGATGTCAGGTGCACTTACTCCCAGTTGTACTATGTCACTTTTTCCTTGCTTGTTCAATAACCTAATTGTGACCTAGATAAGGCAGCTCTGAAAGTTTAGAATGCAACTCTCAAAATTCTGAGATATTGATGGCCATCTGGTTGTGGATGACGAGAGTTGCCGTCCAGAACACGGTGATCACATTTATCAGACTGGATGTACAGTAACCTGTGTGGTTAGAAGCACCTTCTTTGTGCTTGACCCCGACCCTCTCCTATTCAACAGGGAAGGTGGTGTTGATTTCATAGTAGATTGATCTGTCCAAGCATTGTTGGAAACAGGATGCTGGGCTAAATGGAGGCTCAGTTGAATCCGCTCTGATGCGTTGGCAACATCTAGAGGTTCAAAGATCCGTGGGAAGAGAAACCAATGTCCTGATCTCACCCATAGCAGGAAGGAAGTGGCAGATGCAATGAGTTGGTCATGCCTGGCAGAGATACATGTCTACACATGCCAAAGGTGTGGTTGGACAGGTGTTTCTGTTAGCCATTGACCTTATCATGTCAGGGATCTGATGGCTTTATAACTTTTTTTAGAGCAGTGTCTCTCAACGTTGGTCACTTGAAGAATGCCCCCAATGCAGGTCTTCCATTCTTCCAGCAATGAGGAATTTTTCATAAATATATGGATTTATTTAATAATTACAGTATGTGGGTTCAGCAAAATGTTACAGAGCTCAGTTTGATGAATTGAGTAACCACTTATATTCCATCGATCTACTTGGCTAAAGATAAAGGTAAAGCCCCTGTCCAGTTGTGTCCAATTTTACGGGGTGGTGCTTATCTCTGTTTCTTAGCCAAAAGAGCCAGTGTTCTCCGAAGACGTTTCGTGGTCATGTGGCCAGCATGACATCACTCCACGGCTCAGAGCTTGTGGTGAAAGATGGAATGCTGTTATCTTCCCACTGCAGTGGTACATGTTTATCTACTCTCATTTGCATGCTTTTGAACTGCTAGGTGGGCAGGAGCTCAGATGAGTATTAGGAGTTCACCCCATCCTGTGGCATTCAGGCCTCAAACTTGGGCTGTGAGCTTAGCTGACAAGCTCAGCTTCTTAACTGCTGCACCATTGCACCTCCTCTATTTGGCTACTATGAATCATTCATTAATAAAAGGTTAATGCTTTTGTTAACAATACAAAAGGCCTAAAATCTTTTGCCCAGATATTTGAATGGTGCTTTTGCGGACAATTTCCTGTGCGATCCAACCTGCTGTCCTGTATGTGTCTTGGACTGCAGCAACTCTCCTTGATTGAGAAGGTAAAGGAACAAATGTCCCAGAAGATTGTGTGCTGTTAGCACCAACTTATTCCATTTCCAGTTCAGTGAGTGTATGTGTGTGTGTGTATTCATCACACATAGATACACACACATAATTTGTCATTCAATGTACATTAGGAAATAGATGTTAATAGGTTATGGAACAATTGGTAAAGAAATGGAGATGAGGACAGCAGGAAGGGAAACGAGGAAAGACATTTGCTTTAGAAGAGAATATTTGTAGCTCAGGGTTGAACTGTGGGGTCCTTGGTCTCTGAGCTTGATTGTAGATGTTTTTACCCAACATCATGCACTAATGATATTACTTGGTTAGATAATGAAACGTTTGCAAGAAAACAGCCAAGCCCAGAGAGCACCAATGATCCCACAGAAATTTGCGGCTCAAATTCCTAACCATTATGACAGTTACAGTTTTCAACCCACAACGGCATAAGCCTGCAGACCATAGTATGGACCATCAGTTTTCATAAAGTTACAGGTTCACATGTAACTCAAACCACAATGAGTGGATTCACACATAGTACTAACTTAGATCAGGCAAAGCATTTTGAAAGTTTAGTGCAACCAAACTAAACTAAAGCAAACTTTTCAAACTTGACAACTTTAAGATGGATGGACTTCAAATCCAAGAATACTCTTCTCCAAAAAAATACTCCTGCTGGAAGCTGTGAGTAGAAATGTTTGTTGTCCACCTTAAAGCCATGAATTCTCCTCCTCCTATTTTTCCTCCTGTCCAGAAATTCAGTAACTATATGGCAGAGGCTCCACATCCGAGCATCAATCTTTTATTGTAAACCAAAGATAAACAGAGGAATCAAACTCTGCATGTGATGTGTGTATACTTGTCTATGTCATCTCTAGGATTGAAATCTTCAGCCTCTTCCTTCTACCTTTCAAATCCGTGGACTTTCTGGCTGTTCATCTCCCAGCCTTGAGATTAGGAGATACCTGGAGAATGTCAACAAAATGCTTCCGTCTGCAAGGAGCTGTGCTTATTCCTTTGCCGGCTTCATTGCTGGAGATATTCGGCATCCATTGGGCTGTATTGGATAGAGCAAAACAAATTCCAGCTTTGAAAAGAGACCCGAGATTCTTGGCTTTAACAGAAGAACAAGCAGGCTGTGAGTCCAGACATGTTTAGTTTACAAGGAAATGTCTTACTGGCTCTCTGCTTAAAATGTTATCCTTATCAAGCTGGCCCCTGAAGTAGGAAATGTTGCTTCAGCCCTTCCCTTTCTTAATTGCTGCAATGCCGACAGACACTTCCTTCCTCTTAGAAGGGCTGCCCGGCTGTAGCAAAAGTATTTCAAGATAAAATGTCAGGCTGAGCACAGGCTCTGGCAGTGTCGCTGTTTGAAAGCCACGCTCTAGAATGAGACACAACGGCAAAGGCCGCTGTGCCTGAAGTCACCTCCCTGGATATCCACCCTGCTGTTTGGTCCACCCGGTTTTCTCATTTGGGGCTATTTTAAAGTCAAAGATAAGAAAGGAATAAGAAGCTGGCATCCTGCAAAGCAAGTGCTGAATCTCTGGAATGATCTTTATTTCCAAAAAGACCTGAAAATAAAATAAAAACAGTAGCCTGTAACTCCCAGCAGCTTGAAAGCTGTATAGCAGGGGTCCCCAACCTGTGGGCCATGCCCCACTAGTGGGCCATGAGGGGTTGGCAACTGGGCCGTGGAAATGGCCGGCGAGTGTGCACGCACATACGCATACACATCCTCACTTGCACGTGCACGTGCTCCATTTGTGTGAGTGGCAGGTGCTTGCACTTGCCCGCTGCTTCCATAAACCATCCCCTCCTGCCCGCTGGTCCGCAAAACCAGAAACATTGAGGAACTCTTCTGTATAGTATTTGAGGGCCAGGTTTCAAAATTGCACACGGACAAGGACCATCCCCTGGAGTAGGTTCAGTTCAGAGTCTGCCACGGAAGAACTGGGTATTTGAAGTAAGTTCAAAGTTAATTATCTGGAGCTCCCCAAAAGGGAGAAAAGAATCTAAGCCCTATTCTAAGGGTAAATTGATTGATTACAGCTAGTCTTCGATTTGCAACCTGTCCATCATAGCAATAGCACTTAAGACTTATAGACCGCTTTACAGAGCTTTCCAGACCTCTCTAAGCAGTTTTACAGAGTCAGCCTCTTGCCCCCAACAATCTGGTTCCTCATTTTACAGACCTGGGAAAAATGGTAAGGCTGAGTCAACCTTGAGCCTGGTGAGATTCGAACTGCCAAATTGCAGTCAGCCAGCAGTCAGCAGAAGTAGCCTGCAGTACTGCATTCTAACCACTGTGCCACCACGGTTCATCATAGTCATAAGTCGTGATGATCATAAAACTGATTTTAGAATCTTGTTGTTAAAACAAACCAGTGTTTCACTAAGGGTGCCATTTTGCCAAAACCTGGATGTAAGTGCGGTTTTCAGCAAAACTGTCATAAAACCTGGTCATGTGACTGCAGGACAGTGCAAATGGCCGTAAATGCAGCCATGCTCCCAAGTGGCCAAAGTTCAATCCTGTGACTGCTCTGTGTGTGTGTGTGTGTGTGTGTGTGTGTGAGAGAGAGAGAGAGAGAGAGAGACTATCAGGATTTGGAATCCAGGTTGTAAGTAGCCCCAAGGTAGCTCTGTTGTAAGTTTGAAAGCTTGAGGACTACCTGCAGGTGCCATCAAGTTGTTTTCAACTGTTGCCTCACAGACAGATTTTCTCTGTAACAATCTGTCCCTACCCTGGTCTATCAGATGGTGCATCCTTCTCCACTATAACTGAGTCCATCCACCTTGTTGCTGATCATCCTCTTCTCTTTCCTTCTGCCTTTCCCAGCACTTGGAGCTCCCCCAGAGAGCTGGGGCTTAATGTAAGAATAAATAGATAATTTCAAAACTGGGGCTCTCAGGATTATTGAACAGGAACTTTTGGGCAAGTGTGTTTAATGCCCCAAAATTTCTTCCTTGGCTCTGCAGCTGGTGGACCTGTTCACCGAGGGAACATCTGCATGATGTTTTTCAGGTCAACTGTATTAATGAGGCCAGCTTTGAACATTTATAGGAATTGGATGAATTTTAGTAATCCTACCTCACAGAATCTTTTGGAAATACATACCGTTTCCTGATGTCAGTGGTATTTGCAGACATCTGGCTGAATTCAGCAGGACCCATTCCTAAGTAATGTACATTTCCATTGGATTGTAATGAAGGGCAGATTATGAAAGCTCAAATGCTGAGGCTCCCATTCTACACGTAAGGAACAGTCCTCTGATTAACCGGGGTTTAACCCCCGGTCTCAGATACGTCAGCTTTAACTTCTACAAGACATAACCGCGTACTGCTGTCTAACAGAAAGGAAATTATTGAAATTTCTTTGTTTGATTGTTGTGAACTGCCCAGAGTTGTTGGCGGCACACACATTTAATCCATTATTATGAAACTTTCCTCGTGTGAAACTTAGATAATTAGCTGGAAGGCCTTTTCTGATTTTCTCTCTTTTTTCTTCTCCTCGAAGGGAAGGAGTTGGCAAGGAACATCAAGCTCAGCCTAATTGCTTCCATAGAAAAGGATCAGGTTGGCCTTTCACTCTTTCATCTTTCTTACGTCCCCAAGGAGCTTGGTTGAATTTCTGGCAAACCCAAAGCGCTCAATCACTGTTTATCCAGGAACCCAATTGGGTGGAAAGGGAGGGAGCTCCAGACGAAAACATCCAGCAGTTTTGGCAAAAACGCCTTCCAGTATGTCAAACAATGAATGGATTGGAAAGGTTGCTGTTTGCTTGCAGCCAGCTCCCTCCTGCTTAACCGTACCCACACAGCTTTCTTCCCCTGGGAAGTGGTGGGTGTAAGCCACCTTGGGGGAAGACTTCCCTTCTTTTTTGCTGAAATGGGCAGAGGGTGGATCCTTTTCCTGAATCACAGGGTTTTGCAAAGGCAAAGGCAGCCTCCAGTGGGACTGTTGAAGGTGTGATTCTTTGAGTGAAGGAATGGCAGAACTTGGGAGATGGAGTGAAAAGGGGAATCAGCCTAGAATCCCCACGTAGCCACAAGAGAATTAGGTCCAGCCACTTAAGTGCTGTTGACCCTTATCCAACTCAAAACAAGTGCCAGACATTAGTTGGGAAGATTCCTGTGCATATGCTTTTAGCAATAAACCAGATTCATTAACATATGGACCTGGTCTTCCCTTCTTACTGCTGCATTGTTGGCAACAGTTCAAGGCACAGCCCCCAATGATAGCATTCTTCCCATACAAGATGGGCTGTCACAGGGAAGCAGACATTTATTTATTCTCCAAAGCACCCGAGAGCAGGACAAGAAGCAGCAGGTAGAAGCTTATCCGAAGGAGATCCAATCTGGAAATAAGGAGGAATTTCCTTACCCTGAGAACTACTATTAAGCAGTGGAACAGCTTATCTCACAGAGTTGGGGTGGCCCATCACTGGAGGTTATCAGGAAAAGATTGGACAACCATTTGTCTGGGATGGTCTAAGGACTCCTGCTTTGGGCAGAGGTGTGGACTAGAAGACCTCCGAGGTCCCTTCCAGCCCTGTGATTCTAGGAGATGTTTACCTTTAGAGAACATGCAGGGGATTTGTTGGTAATTTAGTCCTGTTTCCTTTTCACTGAAAAAGCAACTGCGGTCAAGTCTGGCTAATCAGTAGGAAGAGAACTCCTTTCTCTGCTAAGAATGTGAGAAATAAATATTAAAGAATTGAATAACGTGCCCTGCTCCTTACCCTTTTCCCACCCAGTTTAAGATTTGAGCTTGCCAAGTACAACTGGCTCCTGCACTCTCTCTAAACTTTAGCTCGGTTAATCTATCCATTCAGCCACGTATTCCACCCTGATGTCCAATATCAGAGGCACAGGAACGCATGAAATATTATCCAAGGCTGGCTAAAAATCAAAGCAATAAACATAGTCTTTTCAGCCAGAATTGAAGCAAGCATGGCAGATCTGATTAGTAATAGGAATATGGTAATAGTGCAATGAAGACAAGTGATGGTAGAAAGAGTAAAAGAGGCTGGGGCAACTTAATCTCCACCCTATCCTTTTGGAGAGGGGAGAGTGGGTCCTTTTTTCTACCTGGGAGGGTCTTAATTTTAAACAACTCTGTTAATCCTATTTTAAACCAATGCTGTGGTTTTTATGACTGTGCTCCAAGTGATGGGAAGCTGAAATTTGGTAGCTCAGGGAGAGAAGATAATGGGAGTTGACCCTCTGAATGGCTATAAATGGTCCATATGTGCAGGTTGTCCACACACAAGAAGGAATGAAAGCATCAAATATCCCTTGGTCAACATTAGATTAACAGAATAAGAGTTGGGAGGGACCTTGGAGGTCTTCTAGTCCAACCCCCTACTCAAACAAAAGACCCTATACTAGACCTAGAAGGGTTTTATACAGGCAGCTCTCAACTTACAATAGTAGTGGAACCTGCCCATCATGGTCATAATTCATGATGGTTGTAAGTCAGGTCACTTACAGTACATGACTGACCTGGTTTTAAGACCTTTTTTTTCCAGCAGTCATTAAGTGGATGCTATGGTTGTTAAGTGAATCAATGGTTTGCCATGGGTGCAGTTTTGCCAAAAATAAATGTCGGTTTTTGGCAAAACCATCATAAAACATGTCATGTAACAGCTGAAAATGTGGCTGTGTTGCCAAGCGCCCAAAGTGTGTTCACATGGCTGTGGGATGGGGGCAACCATCAGAACTTCGAATCTGGGTCAAAAGTACCTCCAGGAAGGTCGGTTGTAACTTTGAGCAGTTGCTAAGGATCGGCTGTAAGTTGAGGGTTACCTGTAATCGGAGATTTAAAGATCTAGCCCTTAATAATAATTTTATTGCAAATCCTAGAAAAATTGTTCCTACAGGAACAGAAAGAAAATGATGGTAAGACTCAAGGCATATATATTTATATGACCAAAGGTTTATTCTTCCAAGTTTTCAAGAGAAGTTCCTTGATGATGGCCTCCAGCATGAGCCGAAAAGTTTGGGAGAATAAACCTTTGGTCACGGTGACTGACTCAGATTAGATCTTGTAACATTATCCTGGGACATGTATATGTGTCTCCATTCACTTTTCTAAGACCCCAGGCTTAGACCTGATCTCTTCTGCCTGCCTTTGGCTGAAATCATTTCTATTCTTTTCAAGAGGAGGGAGCAAAAGGCCCTATGTTGTTATTGTACTGGACCAGACCTTTGTCTTCTAAGCCAATTGGGCCCACAATACTTGCTGGTGGTCGTCGATCCATCTTCTTTTAGGTCTCTTTTTCGTGGGCGCTTTTTATCAACTGGGATCCGTTCTGTGACTGCCTTGGTCCACCTGCCATAAGTTCTTCTTGCTGTGCGACCAGCCCGTTTCCATTTCCATTCTTTTATTCTCTTGACATCATCATATACTTTTCGTTTGTTCTCTAATCCATGCGCAGGTCTTTCTATCTTGCCTTGTGAAGCCGAACGCGTATCTTTCCGTGGCTCTTTGTGCCACTCGTAGCTTTTGTATCGATTGTGAGGTTAGTGTGTCCATGTCTCATCGGCATGTGTGAGA
Organism: Oxyrhabdium leporinum; assembly: GCA_032468155.1. Classification (NCBI taxonomy): domain Eukaryota; kingdom Metazoa; phylum Chordata; class Lepidosauria; order Squamata; family Cyclocoridae; genus Oxyrhabdium; species Oxyrhabdium leporinum. The sequence goes on from JANHFL010005129.1 coordinate 35,112, forward strand.
GCAGGTAGCACACACTGATTGAAAACGTTTCTCTTCAGGCAAAGGCGGAGGTTGTTCTTGAAAATTATGCTGGCCCAATTGGCAAAAGAAAACTCAAGACCATATAGATTGGAAACATGCAGAAGAGGCCTTCATCCTGCATTGTATATGCCGTGGCTAAAATGGTGATCTCTCTCTCTCTCTCTCTCTCTCTCTCTCTCTCTCTCTCTCTCTCTCTCTCTCTCTCTCTCTCTCTCTCT